>JBAMIB010141793.1:0-13536 GCA_037177415.1 Kaempferia rotunda
TGTAATTCGAATATTAAGATATCTAAAATGGGACCTCGGAAAAAGAATCGTGTTTAGAAAGAGAGACAAAGGAACCTTAGAGGTTTACATTGATGCTGACCAGCTGACCAGGCATGTTCACCTAGTGACCGAAGATCTACTTCTAGATATTGTACGTTGATTTGGGAAAATTTGGTCACTTGGTGTAGTAAAAAGTAAACAATTGTTGCTTGAAGTTAGTGCCGAGGTTGAATTCCGCATTGGACATTTGTGAGGGAATTTGGTTATAACGGATTCTAATGGAACTCATGCTAAAAACAAGAGATCCAATTCAAATTATGTGTGACAATCAGTCAGTGCCATTGCCAAGAATTGATGATCGTAACAAACATGTGGAAATTGACAGACATTTCATTAGTCATGCTTCACCATGTGCCTTCAAAAGCACTATTCAGACCCAACATCACCGAACTGAGCATGATTATGGGTTTGGAGAGCATTTATCGCTAGTTTGAGGGGGAGTGTTGAAATTAAAACTAGGCAACTTGTTATTTTATCCCCATTTTGTAGGAATTTATTTTGTAATCTATTTCCTAGATGGATTGTAATTAGCTCATACTTATCACATCCATAATTTTAAGAGATTTATCTTTGTATATAAGGAGTATATCCTATCAATGGGAACATAATAATTTCGGTCAAACTACAAAAATAAACATATTTTTTAAAAAATTGTATAACATAGCACGTTGTTGGGCTAGTACATGTAAATATATTGAACTTGAATAAGGTGATATATTTACAAGGATTAGGAATGTGATGTCTACTTCATGAAATGCACCACCCTCAGTTTGAGTAACAAACTCAGGGGTACCAAAAGTTTATTGATTCCATTCTCATATGGACTCTTAGGCTTGTTGATCTGCAGATCTGAAGTTTTACTTGTTGTTTGGTTTGAATGAATTTTGGCGTACAGCTTTTAGTATTTGATATTGTTTGTGGAATACATTCACTCTCTGCTTGCGTAATGCCTCAAGTTATCATTCCTCAGTATGTGAAGTTTTTATTATTGAAGTGTATGTCTAATGGCAATGTGTTTTAGATCTACTTCAATCTGAGAAGGCTGATGATTCAAGAAAGTCACATGCTGGGATTGAGGTGTGTATTTGTTGTTGCTATGCAGAATGAAATGATAGCACAGACCACTTTTGCATTTTGTTTTGTCTTAGATTAAAGAAATTGAAAGTATCACTTGGTTTGACCACTTCTGCATTTTATTTTGTCGTAGATTAATGAAATTGAAAATATCACTTGGTTTGATCTTTTATGCCTCATTGAGTTGTTGGGTGATGAGATTTTCATGCAGATATTATGGTTTCAGAAAGTTTCCACTCACAAATTACAATGCATGGGTATATTTATGCTTAAACGTTTTTGATACTCATCTATATTTAGATACATGACCTCTTGCTCTGCAGATATCTTAACATGGAAATAAATTTTGATTTTTTACTGTACATGTAATCAATGCTTCTTAGACTTGTAAGAATGCATATAGAACATTAGTGAATTCAATGAATAATTAAGTGAAAGTTGAATCAGATTGATTGCCTTCTATCTTCCTATGTTTCTCAGAAGTTGGTTTGAAAATAATGTACCTTATGTTGATCATTTCATTGTTATCCAGGTACGATCAAGGATTTGAATTGACATAAAGACAGTAGCTTCAGTTTGGGTTTTAGGAACTTTATGATCAAGAATTATTCACAATTTTTACTAATGACTGTAGTTAATGTTTGTTTTCCATAAGTTGGTCATGTTACAGAACTACTTTTTTATGTTTTTCAGTTGTGTAATTTTACTTTGTAATATCATATAAAGGATATCTTACAAACATTCAACAGGAACAGATGTCCGGCAAATCTCTTAATTCTTCTCCCAAGGGGATGGTCGTAGAGGATCAGATATCTGAGAGGTCTAACATTTCATCTTGTATTGACAAGCTTCACCCTGAGAATGCATCTAATGAAGGAATTCCAAGTTCTCTGGAACTCAGTACCATCCATATTATTGAAGTGGGAATTGCTCAAAGATGTTCTAAGGCAACAAATAAGGATGAAGCCAGTAGTAAATCATCTGTTCCCAAGTCTTGCACTATCTCATTGCCTGATTTTTCTATTTTAAGTGGAGAGATCCGCCTGGATAATTTCTCAATAAGAGAATTACAGGAAGCTTTTAGAGCTACCTTTGGGCGCCAGACTTCTGTGAAAGATAAGTTATGGCTGAAACGGCGGATAGCGATGGGGTTAACTAATTCCTCTCATGTTCCAGATACTGATTTTGTTATCAAAGACAACAAAATAGTTCTCAACGAGGAAGAAAATAGAAAGCTACAGCCAGCTCAGACTGGATCTGGATCCTCTTTAGACATCCATGTAATAAATGCCAGTCCTAAAAAATTAGAATCTAGTATGATAGGTGCAATTTCAGATGAACAAGTGTCTGCTAAGAGACTGAAAACACCTTCCTCAAAATATAATTCAAAAGATGATTATTATCAAATAGAGAAGTCTGCTGTCAAACGGATGAGGAAGCCCACAAGGCGGTATATTGAAGAACTCTCAGACCATGAGGATACGGAATGCGCTGTTAAATCATACTCTTGCTCAAAAAATCTAGAACATGCTTATTCCCCTTCAAAATCGTCATGGGCTATTGGTGATGTTGATTTCCCTAACAGAATATTTTCTGCAAGATATATACCTCCTGCAGGATTCAAGTTTCAGGTTCCATTTGTACTTAGAGCCAGAAGATGCAGACCAAGAAAGGATTTCTCAGTTTTTACGGTATGTAAATTATTTCTTAAAATTATATTCTTCAATTTAATGATGTCCCAATGTTACTTCTTAATGCTCATAAAAAAATTGATTTCTAAATATAGGCAGTTAATTCAGATTACTACATAGATGCAGATCACCGACATCATCATCCCATATTAGTCGAACTATTTGAGATTAGCATGCGTGGATACATTTTTTTCTACAAAATTTACCATTATTTGTTTGTACACTTTTTCTTTGTTTTGGTGAATAGAATTTAAATCAACAAATTTACTCCAGTGTTCATTCTAGATGAATTAGATTGCATAGTAGAAATGTTTTCCAATGTTTCTCAAATACAGTATCAGAAGCCTTCTGAACATACAGGTTGTCTTTGGATTTCACATATACTTTGACCAATGCAGTATACGAATTTGTTATTAATCCTTACACATTGACATTGGAAAAGATTACCTAATTGAAGATGCTCACAATCTGTATGAAGAGTCTACCTTTGTAGGGCTTAATGATGCAAACTAGGAATTAATTTTAATTAGAATTTTAAAATTTTAATTAATTTTGGCAGTTATCCTAATTTAAGTACTGAAGTTTGGCAACTTTTAATTTGGTAGGAATAATTTTAATTTACTTAGACATTAATGGATATCTTTTAGCTCCAAAGAAGTTCTTTTTATTTGTTAATATTATTAGGATTATTGTGGTTCCAATTAATGGCATTTCTTTCCTACTTTAGTTAATATTGACTTTACAAAAGTAGTTGTCAGTAATATTTTGAATTAGTGAGATATCTTCATCAATTTTGTCTTAGTTTTCTGTGTGGTTTCACGACTTGATTATGGTTCTACATCAATACCATTAGGAATTTAGGGCCACCAAAGTTACTTGGAATAAATTAGCTTCTCCATGCCCCCACGGGCATGGTGCTGTGGTAAAGCACTAAGTGGAATAAGAGGACAAGGGTTCGAATCCCAAATGACATGAATATCTTGGAGGTCAACTTTTGAGTATGGCAGCTGACATGAATATCTTGGAGGTCAACTTTTGAGTATGTCAGCTGACATGAATATCTTGGTGGTCAACTTTTGAGTATGTCAGCTGTGCTCCCAAAGATCAGGACCTTCATCTTTTCTTTTCAATTTCCACACCAGGGTTCTCATCTCCTAACTATGAATATATGAGCAATCGTTGATGGTTCATTTAGCTTTGAACCTCGTTTCTTATTAAGATGTGTGAGACTCATTATCTACATTTAGATGTTTATGATAAATGTAACTAATGCAAAAAAGGTTGCATTTCCAGTTTGAAAACTACCATAGAAGATAAAATATTTCTTAGTGGAATTTTGTTTGCAATAATTGAATTTAATTTTTTTTATCTTTTGCACTGTGAGCATTATTATAGTTTGATTGGTAGGCATATCAGACAGTTTTTGCCTGTTACAAACATTTATAGGCGATGTGTGCAATAAAATGGTGAATGCATGAGAAGTCATTATTCAAAAATATTTAACATGAATCGTGTCCATATGAATATAATTCAAATATTTTTTGAGAATTAGACCTAAATAAAAAATCTATAAAAGTTTGTTTACTCCCCCCACATAATGAATAGAAAAATGCATAGAAATAAATTTACACCTACATAAGGTATCTAAAGTTTTGAACGCTCAGCAATAAATAACACAGTGCTTAGCCATCAATTTCAAAATCCCAGATCATGTTTCATTGTTTGCGAGTGTCTTGCAAACTCTTATTAACCGATTCATAGTTAGGTCCTAGAAGCTAGCATTGCTACTTGTTACATGTTGAGTAGGCTCAAAATTTGTGATATATACACATTGAATGCGTGAATTTTCATACAGGAGGAGGTCCTAAATCATGTGAAATGACATGCTTTTTTTTTGGTTATGCATAGAACCTCAAATATTAGAATTTTTGTCTGCCCCTACATACCTGCATCGGACATCAACACTAGGGCACCAACACTTGTTTTTTTTTGTAACCTTTTAGCATAGGACCTTGTTTTAAGAAAAACAAATCTATTGTTTGTGAGTCCTCCTTGTTTTAAGAAAAACAAATCTATTGTTTGTGAGTCCTGAACAACTGAAAACATGATTTATTAGATAACATGAATTCCTCTTTTTTGATATTTGTGTAAATGTCAAACCTTCAGTCAACCATAAATGGATTTGGCTCATTTTGTGTCTTAATTGTTGGCTTGGAGGTTTAACTACTAAAAATTAAGATGACTGCCATTGCTTAATCCCACATGTGCTTAGCATATTTGTTTCACTATACTGCACTATCACATTTCAGAATGGCACCAAGCTGACATATGAGTAAAGTACAATATTTAATATTTCAGTTAGAATGTGCTGTTTTAACATAGTTGCATTACCGTATTGGTTTACCTGCTTGATTGTTTTTAATCTAAAAATAACCCTTTCAATGTATATCTATTTGCAGAAGTACCAGTCCAGTGGTCTTTGTCCCACGGTAGAAACATCTACTATGACTCCTGTTCAAGAAGAAAGTGGAAGTGGGAGTGGGAGTGGGAGCGGGACAAGGGAAATTAGTTCTGTTGCAGTCCAGGTACATTATTGATTTTTCTCTTATTTCTGTCGAGACATGTAAACCCTTTAACATTTTAACACCATAAAAGGCAGCTGTAGATTTAGAAGGATATTATCCTTGCCCTCTAGATAAATTTTTGTATATTTGGCCCTGTATGTTAATTTTTAGTTCTAAGTTTCTGTTCACATTCAACAATGTTATGAATAAATCCGCACATGATATCATTTGACCTCCATCCGTCCTTCCTAAATCCATCTACACTATGAAAATGTAGTAGAATTTTCTCATTTCATTCTACATTTGTCCTGGGCAACTTCTATTGGCCTCAACATCTACACCTCAACATCATGTCCTTATTTAATGAATAAGGTTTATTCATTGTGCGCCAGAGTTCCATTGCTGAAGAAGGCATGAAAGTGGATAATGGCACATTCAACTGTGAAGAAAAGACGGATGTAGAACATGGAAAGTTAGATGACCATGGCAACTCTTTTCCTGTTAATACTAATACGCAGCCAGCAGAACTGAAGTCTAGTGAAAGGAGGAAGCATCACAGGGCTTGGACTCTGTGTGAGGTCCAGAAGCTAGTTGATGGAGTGGCTAAATATGGTGCTGGAAGATGGTCCGAGATTAGAAGACTTGCATTTGCCTCGTATTCTTATCGGACTCCTGTTGACCTTAAAGTAAGTTATTTCAGATGTTCCTCAGACCCAAGAATTCTTTCTAAACAAAATATTTTCTGCAATTTTGTTACTAAGCCTATTTGCTGCTGTTCTTATCTTTTTCAAGGACAAATGGAGGAACCTACTAAGAGCTAGCTTATCACAGTACTCAATTGAAAAAGGGGTGAGTATCCAAATTGCTTTATCATGGAATCTATTAGCAGATTGTCAAAGGTGACTGAATTTGCAACATAATATATAAGGGAAAGTAACTCCTGATCATTTCACCTTTCATTTCTTGCAGGAAAGGAACGCTCGGAAATATACTTCAGTATCAATACCGACACCCATTCTGTCTCAGGTGAGGGAATTAGCAGAGCTCCATGCTCAGGCTGGTCTAAAACTCGGGACCAAGAAGTCTACAGACAATGAAGGCAGAGCAGGCGTTCATGAAGAAGGATCTGGTTTCTTGTGACTCACTTTGTAAATAAATAATTAAAACTAACATAATGTAGTGCCATTTAGTTCACTCCTGTATCATATGTAGATTATGTAGAGTTAATATGGTTTATGCGTTGCACGCAAGCCAGGATCATCTAGTCTTCTGCTTGAGTTTAAACAATCATCAACTGGAAGGCTCCCACCAAAGAATTCTTTCAGTATTGATTCAATGAACACTTGTACAACTTACGCCACTCAGAGGTGTAATGGATCTATTTATAGAGCATTCTTTTATTATTATTATTTTTTATAATTTGGACTTGGGATCGGCATTTAATTAAAATATTTCTAACAGTTTAGCCTTCACAATCTTCTTCACTTTATGAGACACCACTCAATCTAAAAATCATGCACCACTACTCAATTATGTGAGACTCAATGATGGCTCAGCTGACAATTATTTACACTCTACCATGCTTAGAATATAATTTCCTTTAGTACCAGTATCCATTGAATTTATTAGTCTAAAATGTTTTAACCCAAGTTAATAATAATTTAGTTTTCAGTTTATAATTTTTTTACCAATTAATTCACTATGTAAGACTTAATTAGGACATAATGCTATGGCTCCTTGTATAAAATAAGCAGTTGAGAGAAACGTTCACTAGATTTGCATAAATATTACAAGAGATACGTTAGAGATCGCTGATTTGGCGACTCAAGAACAGTTTGGACACTCAAACCGGATTGTTAGCTCAGACATGGTTGGATTTCTGTTCGAGTGTTGCGAGTTGTATATGGCTGAATTACTCAACTCCTCTGGCTTTGTTTGAACAGCCTTGGCATGCAATCTAACCAGACATGAGCTGTTTGGTACCATGGCACTTAAACTTTCACCTCCATGGATTGCAATTGATGATACAGTGGCTACCATTTTGGTGTTTCAGGTGTGGTTTGTTTGGGTCAACTTCCAGCCCTGAGATTATTGCAAAGCTGGAGTTCTAAATTTTGTTTTCATGAAGTTCAAGTGAACCACCTTGCCAAATCGATACGACTTTTCCGCACTGTCATCTCTCCTCATTCGCTTCTGTGTTGCTCGTTTTGAAAATGTCAACCAGCACAACTATCAAGGGCCTTAAAAGTTGTCGATAAGGTGTCATCTTCCTTCGTTCATTTCCAGATGAAGATCATCGTGTCATTGGAAACATAAATAGATGGTACTAATTTAAGCTATTGAGATTGCACTTAAAAAGACAATGAAATCAATAGTAGACAAGAGAATGTGCCATTCCATAACATTTGACCAACCAAACAGAAAGAAAGAAAAAAAAACACCACCACCATTTGAATTGATGCATTGACAAAGAAGCTGGCTCATCACAAGGCCAAGCACTAACTAGTGGCATTGGTTAGAACCAAGTTTTCAGCTCAATATCAGGCCACCATTCTTCAGTGTGCAGCTCAGGATGCTCCTTGGCCTCAGAAGAAGAAGCTTCATATTGTCACCTTCCACTCATTCGAATCGAAAGGGAAAGAAATGAAAAAGGGAAAGTTCAGGCTTCCATCCACTTACTTGATAAAGAGAATTGTATTAATGGCTTGGGCACTTGTACTAGTGGCCCATCTCTTTCTTCTTTAGTGACTGATAAAGTCTGCTCTCACTAATCATTTATCCATCTGATGTAAAAGATTGGTTCTCTTACAGGAAAATCAGTGATAAAAAGAGTTCCATGAACTAGTCGCCGAAGTTTGATTGGCTCGTCTCTCCGAAGGTGGAGGATGACATACCGAGGGAGGAAGCAAAGGTGGCAGTCATGTCGCCTGCGAGATATCTCTTCAACCGGTCCAAGTCATCGGCAACGTCCATCATTGTGGGTCTGGACGAGGCACTCTCCTGAGTGCAGAGCAGACCCAACTCTAGCATCTCAGAAATTCCAACATCCCAAATTTTCCTCAATTCAGGTGCTTGGCGCCTCACTTCACTTGCTAATTGGGAATCTATGATCATTGCCGCTCGGCCATGGTAATGACTCTTCGCCCACTTGTGCAAGCTCACTCCTTCTCCGAACATTTCGTCGGTAGGCCTTTTTCGGGTCACCACTTCCAGGACTAGAACACCAAAGCTATAGACATCACCCTTTGTCGATGGATTCGATCCATAGCCATATTCTATATAAACAGACAATAAATAGTATGCAATCAAAAGTTAGTCTAAACAATATACATTTCTATCAAAAGAAGTTAAATAGCTCACAATTTAAGAAGAAAAAGAGTCTAGAGAATTAATTCAAGAAGTCTCAATCCCTATGGATCAATAGTGTATTTTCTTCTTTGTTGTGATCTTCTTTCAATGTTAATTAAGAACATAGAAAATGTTCAGTAATTGATACATAACATGAGCATAATGACAATAATGAAAGATCCATGAGCATGAACTCCATGCCTCATAATGCTTTGTATCAAGAGAAAATGTACCTGGTGCTATGTATCCAATGGATCCATAAAGCATGTTAACAGTAGAATTCCCCATGTTTTCGACTGTGTTTCCGACCCCAACAGTCGTGACCAATCTTGAAATACCGAAATCGGAGACCAAAGCTGTCATCTCATCGTTGAGGAGCACATTGCTGGGCTTCAGATCGCAGTGGATGACCTTCACCGGCGAGTGGTGGTGCAAGTAGGCCATCCCTTCTGCAATGTCACTACAAATGCTCACCCTCTGCGCCAAGCTCAAACGGCAAGAATCGTCGTCGTGTAGGTGGCTCTCAAGGCTGCCATTTGCCATGAACGGCAGCACTAGAGCCTTGAAATCCGGATGGCTGCATGCTGTTATGATCCTCATCAAGTTCCTGTGCCTAATTCTCTTCAGCACTTGGCATTCCCTGTTGAAACTCTTGGTCGAATTTCCGGTTTGGAGGTTCAACACTTTCACTGCAACATTGGTGCCATCTCTCAGGACACCTCTGTAGACCCTCCCGTAGCTACCTGATCCGATCAGCCTTCCGAGATCGAAATCTTCCGTCGCCGCCACTAGCTCGCGGTGGCTGATTCGAGGATAGTTAGACCTGACAACCGGCGACGAACTGCCATTCCCTGCACCTTTGATACTCAAATGCCTGACCTTTCTTATTAGCTTCACACAGCATATTGTCACTACAAATGCAAACACTGAAGCACCGACGGCAATGATGGCTAAGAGCTTACGAGAGCTAGACCTCCGACGACGACAGGCCATTCGATTAAGTGGCCCGCAGAGGTGCCGGTTGCCAAGGTAGGAGAGGTGGGCGAAGACCCCTCCGGTCGGCACCGAGCCATTGAAATCATTGTTTGAAAGGTCTAGCAAGGTTAAACTTTTGCACTTGTTGAGGGCGAGGGGAATCTCCCCGTCCAATTTGTTGCAAGAAACATCAAGCGTTTCAAGGTTTCGAAGATCACCAAGTTTTGGCGGGAGCTGCCCGGTGAGATCGTTGTTTGAAAGATCGAGGAGCCTGAGTTCATAGCAATCTGAGAGCTGAGAGATGATGCTGCCGGTGAGATTGTTAAAGGACAGATCGATCTCTTGGACTTGCGCCATCTTGCTGAGCTCCCATGGAAGAGCTCCATGCAGAAAGTTGTTGGAGAGGTTCAAAAATATCTTCAGAAAGCCTGAAATTTCCCGGGGGATCGTCCCTGTCAATCGGTTATGCGACAAGTCTAGTTCCCTCAGACGAAAGCAGTCGCCGAGACTCGAAGGGATCGATCCCGAAAGCCGGTTGTTATGCAGATACAAATATGACAGTCGTGAAAGGTTGCTTATGCTCGTCGGAATTGCACCGGACAACAAGTTTCCTGATAAATCAACCAAGCCGAGTGAGGTAGCATTGGAGATCTCCACAGGGATCGAACTCGATAAAGAATTGCTGGAAATGAACAACCTCTGCAGCTTGGACAATCGAAAAATTTCTTTCGGGATCGAGCCCCTGAGAATGTTTCCAGACAAATTCAACAGGGTCAAGCTAGAAAGGTTTGAGATGCCGGAAGGGATTCCTCCGGAGATCATATTGCCTTCGAGATTGAGAACTGACAAATTCAGCAGGGTAGCAGTTGGCAGTGATCCACCAACGCCGAGTCTTCCCATTTCGAGCTCATTCAGGCTCGAACAGTTGGAGAGAGCGAGGAAGAAGGGCTCGAGGTTGGTGTTGCCGTCGTGGCTCGTTAGATTGTTATCGGACAGGTGAAGGAATTCAATGTGGCTCCAGTGCGGTATCATGTCGGCGGGCAGTTCACCTGAAAGACGGTTGTTTTCGACGTCGAGCCAAGTCAAGCGGGATGAATTCGATAGCCATTTTGGCAAAGCTCCGGACAAGTGATTCAAATACAGATCGAAGATGGACAAATTTCTTAGAGCAATTTCACTGCCCGAAGGGATTTGGCCAAACAGAGCATTGTCAGAGAGATCTATGATATTGATCCGAGTGAGATTATGGAAGAAATGTTTCGGAATCTCACCTCGTAACGCATTGTGTGCGAGGGATAGATAACCAAGGGAAGATATATAGCCGAGCGAAGGAGGAATCGTACCGCTCAAGTGGTTGAATGACAACTCGAGGTAACGGAGACGCCTCCAGCTGGAAAATTCATTGGGTATGTTCCCGGTGAGGTTATTATCGTACAGGTCTAGATGGGTAAGTCCGGTGAGGTTGGTGAGCGCCGGCGATAGAGGGCCGGCGATCTGTGAGCGGTTAAGGATCAGACGCATCACGTGGAGACGTGAAGGATCGCATCGAACGTTGAGAAAGTCACAAACATGAGTGGTGCGATTCCAGTTTGTCAGCGCCCCTTGTCGATCAGTTAATCCGATCTTGAAGGCCAACAGGGCGTCTCTTTCCAGGAGTAGTCGCGGAGTCAGCGGCAGGTCGGCCGGTACTACGGCAGCCATCAGTTGGAGAAGGAATGCAAAAATGGCGTGCTTCGCCACCATGGAGGAGGATGTACTCATGCTTGCTCGAAACTTTGCCATGTTATCATGGTTGGAACGTACTCTCAGCTGGAAGGAAGAATCAAGTCTACTTCAAGTTGATATGGAAGAAGAGAAGGAAGCCAATGAATGGGAGTGGTGGTGGTGGTGGTGGTGGTGAGAGGAAGGTCAGAGGCTGAGAGGTTGTGGGGGAAGATGATTAACAGAACAGCTCGTTCAAAGTAGTAATAATTATGTGATAAGCTTAGGCATATTAGCTATTCTATTTATTCTTTAAATTTAAATTTAAATTTAATAAATAATATTTTTTTAAATTTAAGAAATAAAATTTTTATTTCTAAAATAAAATAAAATATCTTTTCAATCTCTCCACCCACTCATTCTTTTAAATCTCTCTTTCCACTCATTTTACAAATATAATAATAATAAATTAAAAGAGAGAATAAAATAATAAAAAAATAAAGATAATATAAATTTTAGAATAGCTGGTGTAGTATACTGATCTTGTTTGTCAAGCACAAAGATGGACAACAGGGAGGACCTTGCACACTCGGATCTAAAAGCTGCTGATGCGGAACTGCACTTGGATTTTTGACCTCCGGGTGAGGCTTTATTTATACCTGTAGAGATTAGGGTTTTGAGGGACAGGTGCCACGCATGCATTGATTTCTTTCCTCGTTAGGTCTTTCCTTAAATTAGATGCTCATGATTGCAGTTGTCACGTGTCTGCGTCTGAGGCTTTTTAGCTGACAGGGAATATTCTCTGGCATTCCGTTATGCTAAGCGACAGAGGACTCTTGTCTTCTTTTGCCGATCGGACTTCACCAACGTGGTTGCTCAGCCACGTGATCTGACTGGCTATTGACCTTGGTGAATGAGCTTCACCAACCGGTCTATCAGTCTGGAGGAGACTTCCTGCATTTGGAGGGCCGTGTTGATGGCGTCTTCTGAGAATGATGCGTCTGGTCGACTTATAGTCCGCTCAGCAAACTCGTCCGGTCGGCCTTATCACTCAGTTAGTTCTGATTTCCAACCTGACTCTTTTGGAGACCGTGGTGATTTGACACATTCTTTGACTTGACTAGGATTTTTCATACTGATCTGGCTTCTATGTTGATCGACCTTTGACGACCGAATCATATACGGTGAAAAGTGATTGTCTAAATTTAATAAAATGAATAATTTAACTTAAATTTTAAATATATGATAGGAAAATTAATGTATATTCATAATTTATTTTCTAATTATAATATATTTATATAAAATTTTCTTTTAAATAGAGCGTACAGCCATGAAATTAAATAGTGTACGACGTTCGTCCTGAACCCTTCCCCAATGAAAATTTTCTATGATCTAAATGGATCATCTTAATTTCGGCGTTTCATTAATTTTTTTAATCCTCAGAGGGAGGAGAAAAACGTGTGATGTAATATTTAGTGGTGGATGACGATCGACAAATAGTCAAGCACTCAAAACAGACTAGTCAGCGCAGTCCATCCCACGTGATTTGGCACCTCAGACCATCTGGTCTACTCGGTTGTCTAGCTCGGACTGCCTGACCGGCTCAATTTGAATTTTACAGTAGAATTTGAACAGCATCTATAGGATAAGAAATCGGTAGGATGATACTAAAATCAGAGAAGAGATCATAATTTTTTATGATATATAATATATCAAATCTGATCCCGATTAGCTGAGGAGCCATGCCACTCTGAAAAGTCATCACAAATGTCAGGTCATCTGTGTTGGTGCAATTGTCCCCGGATCAAGTTGACCAGGTTGACCTGACAAGCTTGGGTCAAGTTTGGGTCATGAGTTTCGATGTTTGACAATACATAATACTGTTGGATTGGGGAGATTGTTAGAGCAATCGTCCCTGGGTCAGGATGACCAGAATAAGCTTGAGTTTGGTTCAAGCTTATGTGTTTCGATGTTTGACATTGGATGGAAATTGTATGGGCAATTGTCTATCCAGGAGATTGTCAAATAGAAATCAAGTAGGTCAAGTCTGACTGGATACTTGATTGACAAGTCCTAATTGGAAGTTAGGCAAAGGAAAGTCCCAGTGAGTGAAGCTGGGCAGA
>JBAMIB010141895.1:0-13535 GCA_037177415.1 Kaempferia rotunda
AGTGATCTCGGGTGTTTTCTCTACTTCCATCAAGCAAAGGAAACTTCTTGTACTTCTTGCATGCTGCAGAAAAAGAAACTCCTGGATTCTTGCTCGGAGATATCATATGAAAGGGCATGTTTTTGTCTCATGTTGTTGTAATCTTGCATATTCTTCTAATAGATGAAATATAATCATATAATTACTGGTGAAGCTTGTTGTTAAATGATTTTTTCCCTCTGGAATGCAAAGGGCAGTCAACATTGTTGACTCCATCCCATCAACATCAGAGTTCTCATTTGTCCTGTTGCTTTTGGAATATATTTGATTGATTATTTTGAGGATAGTCAAGGCTTGCTTTATGTTTATTAGGGAGGCTGAAACATGAATAACAAACAATTGTTCAACAATACCTTTCCACTGATTGAATCTTCTATCATGGCGGCAGCTCGAAAATCACAGGGGTTTATCCAAAATAGCAAGTGTTAACACTATGCCTTAATTGGTGGATGATAACTTGTATCCTCCTTCATGTCCTACTCCAAATGTTTGTAATATTCATATATCAGAACTGCTATACTCCAAGAAAAGCACCTGCACCAAGTTCATGATAATGATGTTGTAAAGGTGCTTCCTGAGAGTAAATAATGTCTCCATAGTTCTGTACCGACTACAAATATTGGACTATTCTAGGGTACCACAACTGTCTCATTTTCTGTATTTAGATGCTCAAATTTGAGTCTATATTCTCAAACTTTGTTGTCATTTCTTTTTAATATATACCTTTTGACCAGCAAGTAGTGTTTTGTTGCTTCATTTGTCTCCTCCAATCTGATGTTGAAACAACTCATAGGGTCTCTCTGAGTTGATGCTAGAACTGCTGCCATTTTGGAGTTTGGTATTTCCACCTCCTGGGAGAATGGGGAACTTATGATTTTTTTCATTGGCTCATAGCTAATGCTCTATCTAATAATGGTGTACACCTGTTATGTTGCACAAACTATATGTGCTCATTACTCATATAAATGCCCTAATGACACTTAAATTCTGCCTTTCCTCTCATTTCTAAATGCATATAGATTGATTGAATTTTCACATAACATGAAATCCGTTGTTAGGACAATCCCTCAGAGAAAGACATAAATCAGGGTACACTTGTGGTGACCAATCTAGATTCCTCTGTGACAAATGATGATCTCCATCAGAAATTCAGTGTTTATGGTCAAATCAAAGAGGTGATATTAGGATCTTGATATTGATTAATTTATGTTTGGTGCTGAAGTTTTCTGTCCTTTCATTAAATTTACGTCAGTTTAACTTGTAGATATGTGCAATTCCCCATAAACATCACCAAAAGTTCATAGAGTTTTATGATGTCCGTGCTGCTGAAGCTGCTCTTCGTGCTCTAAATAGGAGCGACTTTGCTGGAAAAAAAATTAAACTCGAGCCTAGCTGCTCTGGTGTTGCAAAACTGTGGTACTATTACAAATTCAGTTTTCCAACATTTGACATGTTCAAAATCTTACATCTTCCTTCATTTAAACCACAATGTTTGGAATGTACCACAGATTGAATGCAAATTAAAAACATTGGTTGTTCATTATATAAGATCCAACTGTAATATGGACTGCAGATAATCCAGATATATAAGCTTTATGTTAGTGATTTGTTCATTGAATTGCCTTGTCACAGCTTTCATCTACAATGATTTTACTAAAATAATGTATAGTTTTCAATTTCTTTTTGCTTATTGTTGACTGATACTTCTCTTTATTGTCAGTTTGGGGCAGCAGTTGTCTTCAGCGATGGAACATAATATACTAAATGCAAGCTGTCAAGGAACCACCCCTAACAACTCTCTTGCTGGGTGCTTTGGTGTGTGCGTGTGTTTGGACTCTTTTGACGTGTATCCAGTTGTGCCTTAGACATGATGTCAGGTTTTGCTTTTGAATTACATAACTGATCCAATTTTCTATTTTCCTAGGGCCATCCTCTCTTGGATCAGTCACACCCAACAGTCTTGAAAACAGAGTTATCCAGGGTTTAAACTCAGCAGCTAAAGCATCAATTACCCCACCTTTAGAGGCTACACTTTATGAAATGCCTTCTAAAGTTCCACAACATTTATCTCCCTCGGTGGGAATTACCTTGGTTGATAATCACACAAAACAAGCTGCCAATATTGACTTCAATTGTTCCCTTGGCCCAATGAATTTTGGACTTCAAGGCATGCGTGGCCTCCATCCTCACTCCCTTCCTAATTATCATAATGGTATTACTAATTGCATTCCTTACAACTCAAATACTTCATCAGCCACCGGTATTGGTGTGATCTCTAGGCCTTCAGAAGGAATTGATGCAAGACCTCTTCTTCATAGAGGCAGCTCTGGTACCTATGATGGAATTTTGTTGGATCGTAATAAAGGTAATAAATTAAATATACTCGCGTGGATAAGTTACAAGTTACTGGAATTAATATATAGCCACACATTTCTTGTTGAAGAAGCTTGCAGTCCACTGTTGTCTGCACCTTCTTTAGTTACAATAACTGAATTTCAGATTTGAAATTTGAATGATGTATTATGACCTTCTCTTCTGTTTTTTTTGAGTTTATGATAGTTATTACCATGTGTTAAACAATATTTAAAGACCTCTGCCGTTTATTACATGCTTGATGTTACCTAATATAATCCATTATTTACAGCTTTTGGGATTTCCTCTAATGGAAGCTGTCCTCTACATGGGTCTCAGTATAATGCGAATAATACAAATTCATTCAAAAGTAACATAACTACCACCATGCCATGGTCAAATTCTCTGTCATTTATAAGCAATGTTTCTGCTCATCAACCATCTCATATTCATGGAATGTCTGGAGGACAACCTCAAATGCTAAACACAGTTCCTTTACATCATCATGTTGGTTCAGCACCTGCAGTCAATCCATCTCTTTGGGATAGGAGATTTGCCTATTCTGGGGATTCCATGGAACCTCTTGTTTTGCATTCGGGATCTCTAGGAAATAAGGGGCTCGCATCAATTCCTCAGTTGGAATCTCTACAACCTGCTTCCCGTAACTTCTTTCCACATCCATGTGGGAACTGCCTTGACCCTTGTATTTCTCATGCACCTATTGGGATTCCTTCAGCGCAGCAAAGGAGTCTGATGTTTCATGGAAGGAGTCCAATGGTCTCAATGCCAGGTTCATTTGATGGCCGTGCTGAGCGTATTAGGAGCCGAACAAGTGATGCAACTACTAATCAGGGCGATAATAAAAAGCAGTACGAACTTGATATTGAATGTATTAGACGTGGTGAAGACTCCCGCACAACACTTATGATAAAAAATATTCCTAACAAGTATGAATTTTCTGTACCTTTCTTTGCCTTGGCTATCAAAATCAAACTATCTAGTTGATTGCCTTTTCTCTTTGTTAACCTTCTAATTTTCTTTTCTTTTCTTTTCTTTATCTGTACCTTTCATTCCCTTGGCCATCAAAAATGCAAAATATCTAATTGGTTTCCTTTTCCTTTAATTTTGGTTTATATTTAGGTACACATCTAAGATGCTGTTGTCTGCTATTGATGAAAACCATCGAGGAACTTATGATTTCATTTATTTGCCAATTGATTTTAAGGTTATAACTGAGTCTCTCTCTCTATCCCTATTGATGTGCATGGCCGTACCAATTATTGGAAACTGATATATATTCTTTTTTCTACTTTTCAGAACAAATGCAATGTTGGTTATGCCTTTATCAACATGATTAATCCACAGCATATTGTTCAATTCTATCAGGTAAGTTCATGGATGTGGGGTATTGTTTAACAAGAATGATACAAGTATACAACATTTCCTATTCTTATCCACTAAATTATTAATATTTAATCGTATTATGTATTCCATAATTTTGAAGATCTACCTATCAGTTTTTTTTTTGGGTTAGATTTCTACTTGATTTTACCTGTAGGACATATACTAGTTCTTCTGGAAAACTGTTTATATGTCCTTTTATTTCATCCATACTATGAAGTCCTTGTACAATCATTCTAGTTTTGCCAGATTGTCACTCATTTTCAACATTTGCACTTGAGAACTGCTAAAATGCTCAATCTTCTGCAGTCATTTAATGGTAAAAAGTGGGAGAAATTTAATAGTGAAAAGGTGGCATCACTTGCGTATGCCAGAATCCAAGGGAAATCAGCTCTGATTGCTCACTTTCAGAACTCAAGTCTCATGAATGAAGATAAGCGCTGCCGTCCTATACTTTTTCACACGGACGGTCCAAATGCTGGAGATCAGGTAAGGCATTTTGTGCAAGTATTCAATGCTCAGATTTATTGCTTGTGTTTATGGCCGGTGGTTTATTGTGTTACTTAATATAGTGGTGACTTTAAGCTGATGAAAAATTACATTATTTTGTTGTTTCCTCCACTATTTTGTTCTCTTTTCTTTAGGGGGATTATTATAGTTTTGATTTACATGGTGGCATTATAGATGCTCAACCCTCCCACATCTTGTATATGTGGTTCGACTTATCTAGTGACACCATACATTCTTAACGCTCCCTTTTATAGTAAAGGCGATTACACTCACCTCAGACGCCCCTCATAATCCGTCCTTAGGTTATGTAAAGGGAGGTAAATTATAAGGTAGCTTATAGCTCGCCGCCAAATGGCTAGGGATACATGCTTAATGCTCCCACATTTTGTATATGTGGTTCGACTTATCTGGTGACATCATACATGTTTAACCCTCCCACATCTTGTATATGAGGTAGAATCATTTTTGGGAGACAACAACAATTTTGATTATGAGATCATCAGCCATAGCCATGCGAGCGCAACGTAGATTTAGATTTCAATTGCATTGTCTCAAATAAAAGGGCAGCTCGGTACACGAAGCTCCTGGGTCTCAGGGAAAAGTCTATTGTACACAACCTTACGTGGTAATTGTCAAAATAAAGTGAAATACAGAAGCAAATAAGCCTAAAAATGAGCTTAAGCAGAGCATATTTCACGACATTGATGTCATTACACGTAAACATGTCATAGTGGTTGATTGACACCTTGAGAAGATTTAAGCGTAAGGTCAGTCCATTGAACTTTTTGACAAATTAGGATACTGATGGGATTGTCACAGGGAATGATCTAATGCCAATGCATCGGAAGGGTGACCTCTAATACTCCAATTCTTCATCTACCTAATCCATATTTGTGTAAGATACCTAATAGTCAGACACCAATATTCTAAGATTGGACAAGACCGCTCTTCATGTTAGGTTGGGTTATATGCCTATCAAACATCATCAACGCTTTCCAAGGTGAATAGGTCACTGAGATTGGATTTGGTCTTGGTTTTAGTTCAACCTATCCACTAATACATATAGCGCCTCTAATCAAAACACATAGCTGGTGAACAGATATCTTACAACTCATTACTATTATAACGTAGTGTTGCAACAATAGCTGAAGAGTTGAGGTGGGATGACACTTGCATCCTTGAAGCATAAACCCCACTACAAAACCTTTATTGTTAACAGTTGTGCCAAACACCACAAGTGATTTGATGAACATAAGACACAAGTCCATAGCTAATAATGCCACACTCTGACCAACCACTTGAACTGTCACTAAAGGTTCAAAGTTCAAACACCACCATAAATCCCTAGATGTACTAGTAACACATCACAAGATTAAAATATCATTTATATATCAACTAGCACTTTTTAAATGAACACCCAAAGTGTATATACGACCTGGCATGGTAAAAGTCATTCCAGCATATGATGTTTTATACGTGGTTGCAACATTTGGCAAATCCAACATTCTACAGGGACAAACACATGTAATCAATTTATCTCTCAAGTATTTCAAGATATAAGCAAACATAGGAAACAACAAATTTATAATTATCTAACAACCATAATCACATTTAAATTATCTACCAAGGCATTAACTCTAGTGCTATGAGACTTTCAATACAAATTTGGCAAATGCACAAATCTAATTAATTAAAAATGCATGACAAATATGTGAAACTGCAAAATGAACCATACTTTGATACCAAAAATTTGCCACGCTTTGAGTGAGCTCTTCTCGGTCACACACAATTTCATTGGTGTCCCCATGTCAGCTATTGGACCATGTCCTAGACACCCACGGTTCGATTCTCAGCTACGGCACATTTACAGGATTTTTCCTCCAAATGAGACTCGCAGCTAAGGGATGCTGGGCTTCTGGGCCGCCCACCACGAGTGCTTTCCGATTTACCCTGGTGGCCGGTGGAAAACTTCACCCCAGAGCTAGTTAACAAGACTAACTGGGTTTACTAAATATTGTTAGGTTGTATCACAGATTGCGGATAAAACATTTTTGCTGAAAAAATTTGTGATCAACGATGATTTTGAGTGTCCGCTCGAACTTTTGGTGTCTGGACATGAGTGTCCGACATGGATACAAACAAGGTACATAAAGTGTCCAAGTAGAAGACATAACAAGGCGATAAGTAACAAGGACTTTAATTTTCTTTCTTAATTCTGTCAACTAGAATAGCATTTACCTTGCTGCTAAGAAGTCAATGACATCTAGTGTTTGTGAGACATGGTCTGGTGTTGGCCAACTGATTGAACCATCTCTACTGGCACTATGTTCCATACCATTCTGTGAACCAGGAGCAGCATGGAGATCAATGATGCACTTTAGACTATGGATCCTGCATCAAACAAAGTGAATTTCAAATTTTAAAGAATTTTCAAACAAATGGAATTAGCCCAAAAGTTTTTTCCATTCATGTTGCAAACAACATTCTAATAAACACAAATAACATTTCCAATGCTCTTTAAATGAATTTTAGCATAATACCATTCTCAAAAGAACAATAAGCTAACAATTAGAAACATACTTTGCCCATGCGAATGCTCTATCCAATGCTGCCAAGGATCCTCCAATAAAAGGAGTAGGTGGGTCAGGATCATATGCAATCCACCATCCAACAGGAATTCTAACAGTATTGATACCATGTTGTGATAGGAAAGCAAAATCTTGAGACGAAACAAAGTTTCTTCTGTGATCCTGAACATATATAAATCGACACCATGTCTAAGATAAAACAGTATTGCTACCATGCAATAGGTAGAAAATCGACCCAAGTGATAAGAAGCATCCTACATCACCAATCAACATTATGGAATAGATTTCTAGTAGCTATGATATTTACCGTGTGATAAAGAATGAGAATAAAGAGCCTAACAATTCATGGGATATATCAAACAGTAAGTTCACTAACCATCAGAATCTCTTTAGCTTTGTCATGTCCATATCCATTAGCAAGCTGGAAATCCCCATGCAAGTTGTAAACAATAGTCATTTCGAATGTTGCATCATTATCATCCCAACCTGGTTCCCCTTGATAATTTGCCATAAGAGCACTATCTTCTGTTACCTATTTTGAAATTCTACGAATTTGAGATGTCGTATTTGACTTTTCTTAAATGTTTCTAATGCAAAATGCCTTGATAATTATGCTGTCATAGTTACATAAACAGACAGGGCCTTAATCATAATACCTTTATGTAGTTTCCATTTGAAAGTCTGATGTGAATCCTGGTGTTGTTCTTTTCGATATAAAATATTTCATTCTCTGATGGTGAATTTGCATCAGCAGAAACTGGACCCCCGCCATTGTTTAATGTTAGAAATTGACCTCCAAAACTTCTGAACTGAAATTCCCACTCAGATACTCGCCACAGCTGGCATAAATATAAGCAGCTTCAATCAGAATAGTTATCATGTTAGGACAAACATTAGATCTACCATTTGGCCAGACTATTACCATGAAACAGTAAGATGTTCCTTGAAGAAGAAGAAGAAAAGAAAGATAATTTAGAAACTAAAAGCAATAACTAAGTCTACGAGTGTCGACCGAAGACGTGACCGGGCAAAGTATGTGTAGGATCGGCTGCACTAACAGTATGTCTAATGTAAAAGCTTCAAGAATCAACCAAAGCCAGATGAACATTTATTGAATAATTATTCATACTAGACCTTGAAGGTCTCCCAAGAGGATGCCACATCTCTGTCCACAGTCACGTTTCCACCACCCCCAGCATCAGCACTGACGTACTTCTGCAACATCACCGATTTGAGCTGCACTTCAGTTCCATCCTGAACACGATTTCAGTCATAAGAATCACCCTTCAAACAAAACCAGTTAGAAGCAGCAAAAGAAGGAAATTAAGAGACAGTAGTAATCCAGAAACGCACAAGCATGTCCCGGTTGGGAATTTCGTCGAACAGGGAAGGCCTGATCCAACCCTCCACCACGAGCCAGCCTCCCAAATTCACACCCCTAACTTTTTCCGACAACCCGTCGGCTAGAAAACCGTCCGATCAGAATAAGCGCGCGAGCAGAGCAGAGAACTGGATCAATCTACTACAACACTAGGCAGGAAGGCAATGAGCATACCTGATGAATGCGACTGGTGGGGCAGGAGAAGCAAAACCATCAGGGAACAGCGGATGATCCCCATTCCGGCGAGCAGAGGCCTGAGATGGTGGGAGTCCAAGGCGCTCTTAAAGAAGATTCCTTGGAGCTCGTCGCCATGGGAGATGGGCGTCAAAACTGGGAAGGAAGGTGGAGGAGGAATCTCAGTGACAGAGTATACCTTCCTTACGATAGAGTTTATGCAAAGCAGAGCTCGTTTTTATCAATTATTATACAATTGATTGATAATCATGCGGCTCGTAGTGATCTTGTTCTTAATTGTATTGAATTCAAACTAATTTAGCTAATTTTTTTACCGGATCTTTGTCTGGATTCAACCGACTCATAAGCAAATCTAACGCGCATGGGAAATTCTTGACCTCGTTTATCTTTCACTGCGCATGATTAAACTGTCTGCTTCAACCTTCACGCAAGAACAGTAAATCACTTTTATTTCTGTATGGAAAAACTTAAACAAATGAAAAATTATTTATTGTTTTAATCATGCAAATGAAAAACTTTTTATTTTTTTTAAATGCAAAACTTAAACAAATATAATCATGCAAATGTAAATATCAAAATTTTATTGTTTTAATCTATTTTTAAATATCCCCTTTTTAATTTTTTAAACTATTTTTTTTAATGATATTTAAATTTTATTATTTTATAATATCTTTAACTTGGTGAACTATATTAAGCGCATGTTAAAAGAACAACATTGATGATGTCATGCCAGACTAATAGTGATGATGATGTCAATGCGCCAGTTATAACTCATGACAAAGGGCGTCTTGACTCAATATGGCATTTTGCTTGTCACGTGACTCACGTCGTGCTCGGTTCGAACCTGGAGAATGCCTTGATACTCATAGTTGATATTGTCATTTTTAATAATTCATTTGGAATTAAAAATAAATTTTGAAGATTAAATTTCTACCGATACTAATTCCAAATAATGTGTTGAAGATTAAATTTCTACCGATACAGTCCAAATTCACTCCAATCGCGTTCACGTGCAACTCGCGTGCCATTTTTATCTCGAAGCGGCAAGCGTTCGGTTCACGTGCTGGGGACCAATGACGTCGACACGAAACGGCCCGACCACGGAGTTGTGCTAGCGACACGCGTCGTTTGTGACGTCGTTCGTCGTGCGTCAAAAATGAGGTGTCGAAGTCGGTGAGGAAAGGCGGTGGCGTGACGGCAAGGCCCTTTCTGCTTTTGCCACCTGCGTCTTCTATATCAGGGAAGGCGACGAGCTGAGGCGGTTTCGATGGGGATGGATCATACGAACCCCAGGAAGCGAGAGAGCGGCGGCACCGCCTCGGAGGAGGGACCGCGGACGCGGCGGTGCGGCGAGGAGGAACCTACGGACGAGGAGGTGGATGAGTTCGTCGCCATCCTGCGGCGGATTCGGGAGGCGGCGAGGCACTTGGTCGGCTCCAGGGCGGGGGCCGCGGATCACGGAGTGGCCAGGCCCAAGGGGCGGGGCGACGGTGGGGCGCCGCCGAGGTGGCAGCCGGCATTCGTGCCGGAGGACTTCGAGCATCCGGGAGCGGCGGAGAGAAGCGGGGATCGGAGGGAGAGAGCGGAGAAAGATGAGGGCTCGGGGAAGTGGAGAACGATGAGCCCCGGCGAAGGGCGGTGCTTCGATCTGAACGAGGAACCCGCAGATGCATAATATGCGAGGAGTCGCAGGTAAATTCGCTTTAATAATAATAATAATAATAATAATACAACTTGATGTTTAATTCGGACCGTGTAAAAATATGCAGTAGGTTAGTTGATGCAGTTATATATGCTCCTCGGAGTTGATCAGTTTCAATGCTTAATTTCTTCTGGCTAGATAGTTGCTAATCTGTTGAGCTTGCGTTTCATTGAAATGGCTTTACTTTGCCATTTTGTTTTTTTCATTAGGTGTATCATTTTTGGTCAATTTATTACAATTGCATTTTGAAAGCGACTCAATGGAACGAGGTCTTTACTTGAGACCTTTCGACGCATACTCTGTGAACACTAATTTTTTTCTTTTTAATTTTATTATTATTTTTAATACTATAACCTAACCTCACCCTAATCTAGTAAAATCTTATGGGCATTACTGAAAACTTAAAAAAATAAAACAAAAACATTAAAAATGAAAAAGTCACAGGCACGCATGTATATATATCCTTACGGGAGCGATCATGGGTGACGTTCAACGTTGCCACTTGACGCGATCAAAATCTGAATTTTTTTAAAATTTTCTTTTATCTGCATGTAATTTGACCGCATAGCCGGTGTCAGCATCATATTGGTGCAGAAATCAACATCACGTTGACATTGATTTCGTTGTTATTGGGTGGATGGTACTGGTATTTTGGTGGTGCTAACACCACGTTAATGTTGATTTATAGAAATCATCACCAATATTATGCTTATTTCTACAAATCAGTAGAGTTGCATACGGATGAAAGAAAAATTTAAAACTTTAGATTTTGGTCACGTTAAATGACCACATCCATCAATGTCCACGATCACTCAGGTGAGGATGTCTAAGATATCAAAATTATATATTAGGATAGTCCAGGTACCCTTATAGCCAAAATGGTCTGGGTGCTCAGATTAGGTCCAAGCGGCCCGACCTGTAAGCGGCGCCCACAGCAGGTGTCTATGGATGGTGTGCAGGTAACCCCTCTCTTAATGAAATGAATAGTTAAGGTAATGGAGAATGAATAATTTATTTAGATGGCAAAACCTTGGAATTCCGATGTCACTTAAACATTTGGTCACAGTAAACCTAAAATGATTTTATGCACTATTTCACTCAAATAAGCTCCAAGGATTTTATAATTAAGGTTTCGATTGTTCTATTTTGCTCACCTAAAGTTAACTAAAAATGATTAATTAATTGCTTGCATCTTAACGGACAAATTTAGTTGTTGTGTCCATATAGCCAATTCCTCTCCTTCAACCTCAAAGTCAAGGATCACCATTTCATCCTCTAAAATCATTTCTAAGGATTTGAGTAATCTTTCCTCCGTTCTCTTATCTATGTCAATTTTTCTTGCTGGACTTTTGTTAATAAACTTATCTAAACTAATTTTTATGATTTTCTTATTACTATTTTTTTTTGAAATATTGCAGCTACATATTTGTATTTTCATTCAATGTTATCCACGATAAAATCTTGTCAATAATCTACATCATCCATGATAATTTTCATCCTCATTTTGTTTATAATTGATCGAAGGGCAAATGAACACATCCATCGTCATCATTTAATCCTCATAAACCCACTATTAGGGGCACTTCTTCAAGCCCTCCTCCACCATCACTACAAACCCCAACTCATTTGGTACAAAAACCTTAGTCAAAAGGTTTCGTGATCACTGCTTTCGTTTCATGGACGACTCAATTTTTTTTTTTGTTTGGCCTTTTCAAACTAAATCTCTTGCATTTAATTCAACCGTTGTTTATTATCATTTATAGAACTTCATAACATTCAAGCATGCATCATGTATATTATGATCTTTGTCCTCTCACAGCGGTGCGATGGTTAAGGTATGAGAGGTTGTCACATGAGGTCTAGAGGTCGAAACTCGGCGCATCCGATCACATACCTGCCCCATGTCTTGACCATTTGCATTAATGGCTAGTAGTCACCCGTGATTTACTTCCTCCGTGTTGACCTGAGGACGGATTGACGGAGGTGCTGGGGCGAACGAATTACCTTTTTTACCACACGTATATTATGATCTTTACATGAGTTTCTTTAACAACCTTGTGTTCATAACTAAGAATAGTTACTTTTATTGTCTAAAATATAATTCTATCTGAATTTCTCTCTTTATCTAGAATATATAGGTTTTTAGTGATTATTGAATCACAAATACTTTTAATAACACAAGACCTGATAGATATTCTTGAGATTTAATTTTCTTTGATAAACTGTGTATTAGTGCATTCAAAGTTCAAAAACACTTGGTTTATATTATTTTTCATTTTAGAAAGAGCAATATACACTCAAAGAAAAAAACTTAAGGAAAATCTCAAGGAAAGATATATAGTGATGGAGCCACCATTTCACTTTTTGTAGGCCCCATCATTTCATGTATCTTTCCTTGAGATTTTTCTTGAATTTTTTTTTCTCTATAAATCATTTTTCTTTTTATTATTACTAATAAATATCTCTAACATTCTTTACGTCATTTTTCATGCTTTTTCTTCTAAATGAAATTAGAGCTTCCGTATAATTCGATAGTATCTCTAAGTTTTCAGTCACATAAATATTTCACTAATTATTTGAAATTTAACTTTCAATCTATATATACAAGACACTGGTGGACTAGCTTGGCATTAATTGTTAGGTCAGAGAAATTACATATCTTTATAACGATACGATATTATCCATTTTAAATTTAGATTGATTTTATTTTAAAATCTATGTAAAAGATTTCGTACCAATAAAGGTATCTTTTTCTTTTAAATCTATAATTTTTTAATATATTTTTAATATGAAATTTTATTTACAATATCACAACCTCAATAATTCTCCCCTAAACGAAGGACCACAAGTCACTATCAAGAGGAAAACATATCTGTTTGATGTTTGATTTTCAACCCATCAGATTTTCTTGTGCCTCGGTCCAATCGACCTACTATGTCTTTCTGCTCCTCGGTTCACCTGACCTACTAGGATTCCTTGACCCTCAGTCCAATTACCTTACTAGATTTTCTTTGCCTAGCTGCAAGTTGGCAACTAAGGCATCGCTGCTTGAATGTCTAGTAGGACGTCGTGCCTAGTGCATGGTTCTCTTGATTCAGATATAAAAATCTCCACTATATTTGTTCAAGGTCAATATTTTACTTATATAACTCGATTAGACCATAACTCTTGTGCATAGTCAATAGTTAGTCCTTCTGCTAATGCCAATTATTAAGACCGAAAAAATTTAGGGGGTGCTTGGTTGGATGGAATGAGAATAGGGAATGAAGAATGTGAAAGGAATTAGGGATGACAATTTTCCCCGCGGGTTCGGGGCCCCGTGGGGAAAACCCGAAATGGGGCGGGTTCGGGGAATAATTTCGGGTTC
>JBAMIB010142001.1:0-13533 GCA_037177415.1 Kaempferia rotunda
CTAACTCCCCACTTATCCATCTCCCTATCCTCATCGTCCCTAAACTCCACCTACTCCTCCCTACCACCATCCTCATCCGTTTAGAAGACTCATGATTTTAGGACCTATCTTCGGGACATGATCAACAGTTTTGGAAGTTTCCGAATGAGGATTATCACTTTTACTGCATCTCGAACACGTCCAAATTAAGGGTGCAAAATCTCACACCTTGATTATTGTCACAGCAATAATCAGGCATTATAGTGTATGATCATCAACATCAAAACGTGAATGACAATGCTAAAATCGTCCGACCTAGTTAATTCAACGTGCAGATCGCGATCACGGCCTCGTCGATCGAGTCACTATGTGCGCTCCACCTCTTAATTTCTTTACATTATTCTGGAGCTCGTATACCACGCAGAGTTAACCAAGGCAGTGCGCCACTCCCACAATGTACAATGCCCACTTTAACATTGTGCTCTTTGTAACTTTTTGCAAAAGCCGCCGGCGTGCATGCATGCATCTATCTGCATGCTTTTATTTAATTAATTAATCCAACGCCTATTTCATGCTGTATGCCTCGATGGTTAGCTGTTGCTAACCAAACAAACCTTTCCTAAATCGTCACGTACAACTGCTATTCCTCCTAGGTCAAGAAGTAGGTGTCCTCTTCCTAATTAGTATCTGACCCCACTCCTTAGCACACTACCGTCTTCCCCCCGTCAAACTCAGTCATCGTGCCATGCATGCTGACGCTTAGCTTCTCCAATATATCCAATCTAATCCCGACTAACTCTTGCTTAAATTCAAAGGCTAGCTCCAAAACCTACTTCGACTTTTCCATTGTTTCATTCAGATGTGGACGTCCACTACGTTACCACGCCGTGCGAATATGGAGCCATACAGTGACTTCCATCCCTATTCCCCACGGAAAATTTGAGGTCCAATAAAAACATGTCACCTAAGAAACTCTCATTCACTAACTGCACATATTTCCAAAGAACATCATATTTCAGCTGACACCTCCAGCTAGAGAACCATCCTTTGTTTCCTGGTAGAGGTAGTAGGCCCAGTATGATTAATGACATTCATGGAGATGTTGGTTTTCTTTGGTGGTGTGATGTTAAAGAGCTAGCGCAATTAATTTGTGCCTTGTTTTACTGGATATCTAATTAATGCCTTTTAACAGTATAAGTGAGGTTTGTGAGAGGTTTATAAAAATAAAAAATTTCACTAAAAAAGTTTTAACTATTGTATAAGTGAGGTGTGTAGTTTAAGAGCATGTTTGAAAATTCAAACCTGTTTTTTTTCTCTTGGAAGTAGAGCTTGTAATAAATGATTGCATTGTGGTTGATAATTTATAATGTAGAGAACTATTTGATTGATAATGTGTGGTTTATAAAAAAGTTATGGAAAAGTTTTTGCATTGTAAAGAGAATGATAGGGTTTTTTTTTATGTGATATTGATGTGACACATTGGAAGATATAAAAAATCTCATTTAAAGGTTTAACCGGAGATGCCCTGAACCGCATTATTGTACTAACTGCATTCAATATTACCTTTTTTTCTTATGTCAAACATATTAGTCCACGCCTAGAAATTGAGAAGAATTACAGATCCTTGTAAATGAAGTAATCGATGTGAACATCAGCAATGTGAATGCTTTTTGAGCAGAAAGATCTCCAGTCTCAAACTTTTGACAACGTTGGATTGTTCTCCAAGGAATTTTACCAGAGATATTTGTTTTCGACTGTCATTCAGATTAAAAAAACAACAACAGTTCTCTATTTGAAACAAAGGCAAGAGAAGATTATATTAATATGACCTAGTCTCTTTATAATAATTTCATACATTTCTAATTTCTGCATCTGAGATATGCCTTTATATTTTCTATCCTCATATATACATCATACACTCGACTGATATCTTCAGTTATATGATATATATCCACCTTTCAGAACAAAAATTTCCACCAATCCCACAGTAGATGCAAAATCGACGAACAAAGAAATGAATTTAGCTGACAAATGGACAGGGACAGAGAATACGGTGAAACTCAAATATGCACTGGATCAACTCAGAGATTGTTCTACTATCAAATGTGTACTGACGTTACTGAACCTCTCCCTTGAATACTGCCTCGATGCCTTCCTCCAATCTGTGCCTGCTTTCATCATTGTAGCAAACTCGTCGTAGCTTATTTTCCCATCCTGAGTTTAAGAAAGCAAAGTTGAGTGTACTTGAGAACTTAACCGAGTCTACAGAAAGAAAAATTAAACCATAAATGAGATGCAGTAACTGACCTTGTCTGTGTCCACATCATGAATTATGGCGTTAATGACTTCCTCATGATTAGGACCTAAGTCATCAGCCAAGCAATTATTTAGCTCTTCAATTTCTATGTATCCGCTGTTATTCTGATCGAAGTATTGGAAGGCCTTATGCAGGTGTTCATCATTTCCAATCTTGCTCAGGTCAATCGACACTGCGACAAATTCTCCATATTCCAAGCTTCCGTCTCCATCAACATCGGCCTGCCATGGAGATGGTAAGAAGTTTCAATTCCCAGCACAAGAACCAGCTTATAATCTCAAAGTAATCCAGTATCATCATTCTAGACTACAACATATAAGCTTGCTTATGATGGGATTTAATACTGTAGATGTTTAGTATACTCACAGCTTCCATTAGTATCTTAATGTCTGCATCGGGAATCTGGTGTCCAAGCTTAAGCAAACCATGTTGAAACTCTTCAATGGTTATGTGCCCTTTTTCATTTATATCCATCTTGTTAAATGTAGCCTTTATGTCAGCAACTTCATCCACGGATAAATGCTCAGCTACTACCTAAAACAAAGATGGTTTTGAAATGTTTCAACATTAAATTAAGCAGAGTGCAAGTTGAAGATGCTCAGCGCATTGATCTTCTGAAAATTGAAATGTGCTATAAAGATAGTTATAGAGATAAGGCACTATATCAAAAATTTAAAGATTGAAAAAAAAAAAAATCTTCTTTCATGTAATATGGCAAGTTCTTACCCTTATTGCTTTCTTCTTCAGTTTGTTCATTACTGAAAATTGTTGGAGCCTTGCACGAACCGTATCACCAAGGTCAACTGTGGGAGCCTTCTTGGCATTTTGCAGCCAAGGGTGTTCTTCAATATAAACAGAATGGTAACTTTTTGAGTGGAGAAGAACTTTGAAATATTAGTTAATTAAAAAAATAGAATTCAGCTGATGAAATCTTATATCTAGTGATAAGAGAAGATTGTCACTAGACTATACAGATACTTGCAAGTGTTTTATTAGTTTTCTGGGTTAAAAAATCATCGTTATAGACAGATGATCAGAAACTTGTGTTTTGATTCAATGCATAGTTTTGATTCATCGCAGTTTTTTGACAGAATCAACATTCTACATCATTTGAAAATTGCCACTTGACCATGCAAAACAGGAAGAGATTTGAAGGTTTACCGAGCACCTCTTTAGCCGTCGCACGTTTTTTTGGATGTGGATCTAACATCCTCTTGACAAGGTCTTTGGCAGAATCAGAAACTTTTGGCCATGGGTCTCTTTTAAACTCAACAACTGAATTAACAATTTCTTGTGCAATGCCTTGTTCCGTTTCTGAAGAAGAAGCAGTAAGTTTAGATACACAATAGATACTCTTGGGAATATCAGATGTCCACAAACTACATAGCTACTCTTCCTATTGAACACAATTCTCTGATGATATGTAAAATGTACACAGCTTCAATGGATATACTTGCAAAATGCACCAAGAAACCAGCTGAAATATGTTTCTTTTTCTCCCTCTTTCATCTCACAAGTAAACAAGTTACCTGCCCAAAATGGTGGAACACCACAAAGCAGGATGTATAGGATAACCCCTGCACTCCAAACATCCACTTCTGGGCCATAGTTTCTCTTCAAAACTTCTGGAGCCATGTAATAAGGGCTACCGACTATCTCATGAAAGCGCTCGCCTGCATAGTGGAAAGTAAGAACTAGAGCTATCAGAAAATCATAATGATACCTTACAAACTTGTTGGAAGTCAGAGGCTTCTTTGTTGTTGTTTTTCATACGAAAACTTACCTGGTTTAAAGAAAATTGATAGCCCAAAATCAATTGCCTTCAGAGGAGCATTTTCGTTCTTGTTTGGAAACAAGAAATTTTCAGGCTTAAGATCTCGATGCATCACCCCATGCCTGTGGCAGTTCTGTCGTGAAATTGATCAAGTATATAAATCGTCGTCAAAGCATAATCAAACAGTGTCCAAATTCAAGCACCAATAAATTCGTATTATGAATCAAATTCCGGAGAATGTATGATCACCTGCACGACTTCGACGATGGTTTGGAGGACCAAGGCGGCTGCCCGTTCGGTGTAGTGTCCCTTGGCCACGATCCTATCGAACAGCTCCCCGCCCTCGCAGAGCTCCATGACGAGGCGGACCGAATGGTCGTCCTCGTAGGTGTCCTTCAGGCTGACGATGTTAGGGTGCGCCGGTAAATGGCGCATGATGGCCACCTCCCGCCTCACATCCTCGATGTCCACGAAGGTCAGCAGCTTCTTCTTGGAGATCGACTTGCAGGCGTACGTCTCGCCCGTGGCCCTGTCGGTGCAAAGATAGGTGACCCCGAACTCTCCGCGGCCGAGCTCAACGCCCAGCTCGTACCGCTTCTCGATGTTTCTGCCGTTGGGATTCTTGAGGACGACGATATTCGCTGCGGCGCCGGAGTAGCGCTTCTCCTTCTTCTTCTTGTAGTCAATGGGGGCGGCACAGCAATTCCCCATTCGATCGAATTCGCGCTCAAGGTCGGACCTTTTTGCCGCGGAGAGATTGAATTCTGACGGAAATCTAATCGCCACAAGTTGAGATCTTGCACGACGAAAACTAAGAACAATGCTATATATCAAGTTTAAACACGTACGTTCGAGAAGATCTAACAGCAGATTATTGGAACGGAAACTCCTTATCAAATTACATAATTGAAACCTCAAAATTGAAGAGAAAAAAGAAAACGATGGAGATTGATTGAAAGGTTTGATTTTTGTTTTTTTTTCAAAAAAGAAAAAAAACCAAAAAAAACATACAACACCTGTTGGGAGAAGAGCCGCCTAGATTGTCATCCTCCTGTCAATTTATCTGCTTGATGATTTTCTAGATTCTAATTTTAGAATCAAGATCGGAATGTGATCTATCGCCCTCCAAACAGGACGAAGGGCACCAACCGGAACAATTCGTGTATTGAATGAAATGAAATAAATTATTAAACACATGATTGATGTTTGATAGCGTGAAAAGAGTTCCATTGAACAGCATCAATCATTCAAGAGACTCTGGTAGTTAATAACTCCTTGCATCTATATATTTTTCTCGAAGAAGGTTCTGTCGTTTAGTTTGTATTCAACCCTCTCCACCAAACCAAGCTCAAGTCGAGCCCAGTGCATGGCTACGAAACCAAAAGCCACGCACGGCGTGTTGTCTCCATCAACATTGCTTCTCTGCGTCCAATCCAATCCCCAATCTGACAAGACCACCACGGACCTGACGTTGAGAAGCCGTGGCAGATGCTCCAGGCGAGCAGCAAATGAAAGCCTCCCCCAGCTGTTTGAAATTAATTAAGCTTGCTGCATGTGGCCTCTGCCTCTGCAGCAAAGCTTGCAGTGCAGGTGTCACACTCAGATATCTTGCCACTGCCTCCAAGTACAAGCTTTAAAAAGGGACCTTCAACTCATTTAGGCCTTTTCTATATGGACCAAGCCTTTGTTTTTTGAGGGGTCTGGCCAGTTTTTGGACTCTTATTGTCTTGCTTCTTCCATGATTGAAAGGAATAAATGGCATGCGTGAGGTTTGAGCAAGTATCTTAAACTGCACCTCTGCTATCTATATATATTATTATGAGTTGTCCTCCATTACTCTCTCTGAGTCTGGGTAAGTTGCTTGTCTTCTAGTTGTCCATTATTCATATGCTTATCTGTATATCGACCCTGTAAGGTTTAAATTGAACCTAGTACTGTGGAGTAGCTATACTTGTTATAAACATAGCGCAGAGGGTATGGCGTAATGGCGAGATGCTAATTCATGCAGTTGGTCCATGTACTTGTTGTGATTTTGGAAGATAAGAGCTCATTTTTTTTAATTAACTTGAAAAATAGTACATTAACTGTAGAAAAAATTATAAAACAAATAACAGAAAATTGAAGATGGCAGGCAGTGTCAGCACCAACCAAATTTATGCGCATAAAAATCATCTCTGCGAAATCGAACCCGTATCTCGGATTCGGTGTGTTTTCTCATTAATTACAATTGTGAGGACGTACGTACGTGGTTAAACAGTGCATCTTCATGTCGTATATTCCAAATTTAAATTTTGAACACGAATGTTAATTAAAAAAAAAAAATTTGTTCATGCAGTGCCAAGTCTGGTTTCGACTGGCGCATATATATTTGGTTAAGCGACGGGCGTACATATCCAATTAAAATACCCCCACCGAGTCAACTTTACGCGGGCAACAATTTCCACGTACAGCGCGACAAAAATGCACTGGACCCGTCAAATTTTTATAGATGGAGTTTAATTAATAATTTGTCGACGTGGCTCAGAGAGAAGCCAGCTAGGCTTGCTCAATCAAGGACGTGGAGCACAGTTTATGAACTAATAATTATAAGACCGCTGGCGGATGTCTTCGATTGCACACGTTAAATAGTCTCGGAGTTGTCACTGCGAGAAATTGTTATTTAGCCTGCGATTATCGAGGCCGTGTTTGCTTAGCCGTTTCATACTGTTGTGATCGAATTGAAGCCGTAATTTGATCATAATTATTCGTAGTCTATTGATAGATTCATCTGTTCATTTAGGTTTGAATTATGACTAAGGCTGTCGGTAGTGGCAGGATGGTCGGACTGCTTGTCGCCGAGGGGGTATCCTCTGGGCGGCCGAATGCCACCCGCTGAATGCAAACTACAACCTAAATAATCGGGTGAATCCGTCGATGGACCGTAAAAATTATGGTCGGATTACGACTTCAATCCAACTTATTCATAAATTTATGGACTAGAGGATCTGGCTCACCACGCTGACGATAAATGGCCGGAGCATTTGTATTGAACCCGACCGCTGTTGACGTTGGACCGATTAAATTCGCCATTGGGTTCGATCGTGAGGCGCGCGCGTCGCGTCGCGTGATGAGCGAGCCGCTGCTGCACCGAAACGAATTGACATCCGACGACGCGCTCCCTTTCCTGCTTTCCCCGTGCATGGAATGATCGCGACGTCAATGATGACTCGGAAGTAATTTTACGGTTTGGCCCCTCGGAGATGCCTTTTGTCCTCTCTCTTAATCCTCCGGTTTCTCGACTCGGGTCCCATCATTGGGGCATCGACGTGACCATGATTTGAGCAGGGGTATTTCGGTCATGGAGTGTGAGAGAGGTCCATTTCAAATGGAGTCCGACCCCTTCGCCTTTCACGGTCGCGGAAAACGAGGCACGCGTTGTGCTTCACGTCTCTGCTTCCGGCGATGGCTTTGTGCTGCCGCGGTCGCCAGTTGCTTGCTCCCCCTCCGTAACTCCACTTTCGCGAAACCCACTTCCACTCTCGCAGCTTTGTTTAAAGTAGAATAATAAAGAAGAGGGCACGCGTTGGTCGGGGAGGGGAATGGCCGCCAGGAACCGGAGGACGTGGTTACCGCCGCCGATGCCGCCGCTGACGATCCTCAACCTTCCTCGGTTGTCGAGGCGGCCTCGAGCAGTGAATAAGACGAATCCGCGATTGGAACGCGAGGTCGTGGATCTTCTGGGCCGCGATCGTCACGCGCGGACGACTCCGCCTCCGCCAGCGACGCCTTCAGGGGAGAGCGGAGGGGACTCGGGCGGAGAGGACAAGTGGCGGTTCCAGGCGGAGATACTTCGTGCGGAATGCAACTTCTTGAGAATGGAGCGGAAGGTCGCGCTGCGGAAGCTTGAGAGGAATCGCGACAAGATGGAGGACGCATTGAGATCCGCCATGGACACATTGATATTGGTATTCGTTGTCCCATTGATTTTTTTTTTAGAAACTCGTTCGCATATTTTAATATCGATCTTTGAGATTGAGCACGATAACGACGATATAGGGAAGGAAAAATATCGATTGCAGCGAGAGCGTAGAGGCGGCATTGGACGCGAGCATCGAGGAGCTGAAAGAAAGAGTAGAGGAGCTCAGATTGGGGAATGGCGGATGCCGTAGTAGAAGCAGGGGGATCTCAAGGGGACTGCATCCAAGGAGTAGTGGCAGAAGAAATTTCGATCGGCAAGCATCGGTGCTTAGGCGGCGGCTGGAGAAAATGGAAGACGACCCCAACGTGAAGGACATACAAGAAATTTCTGTGCCTGGTCTAGGGAAGAAAGTTACAGAGCCAGAACAACTTGAAGCAGAGGAGACTGCTAGTCCGGGCTGGAGTCACAGTGGCCGGTTTCCCGACGAGGTAATAATTGATATTCTCTTGCTTCACAAAAAAAAACTTTTGTTTCTCTCTTTCCAATTACAAAAGATGCACTCAATCGTTTGAATAAAGATGGAGATTTTGCGGAGAAAGATGGAGGGATTGTCCAGAGGGATGTTGGAGAGGATGGAGGAATGCAGCTATTTGCTCTCCGCCAACGATGGTAATATGAGCAACAGCAACAGCAACAATGGAGAGAAGAAGGACCTCATACCAATTGGGTGTGCTAAAGCAATAGAGAAAGCATCTTTACTTCAAATCCACCAGCTTCCGCCGCCGCGGCCGCCCAATAATCAAGTAAGTACTAAAATTAATTCAAAGTAGATGCCTTTCATAAATGCAATGCATCATCGTTAGATAAAAACACTATTGTTCTCGTCTCGCACTCACATATTAGCAAACTTTACACCATTCATCTCTTTTTTCAAAGAACACTATTGTTCTCGTCTTATTCGATCACCATTTGATGTTGACTGTGGATGACTAGTTTGATAAAGAACGGGTATCAACGATTGAAATCTAAATTCCAACGACGTCCTATTGCTAGTTAAAAGGTCCTCCAAAGGACATTAAATGTGACTGTGTTTAGAGTGTCAAGATACATAGGCAATCTCGACGAGCAAGGCATCTGGCAGATAACTTGCTCACGTTCATGCTCATGATTGTCTCCTGAACAAGTACTAGTGGGTGATATTGAATTTACAAAGTGACATCTGATTGGGGCTCATCGCTGACTTGACTAATTAAGCTGCAAAAAGGTTTAAAAAAAAAAAGTAGGAAACTTAGACGCGCCGTCAAGTTAGAGATATATTACTCTTTAACTTAGTGGAGCTTCATACAATCCGAGGCAGAAAAGCCAAATGGCACATTAGGAGAAAACTTGGGCTGCCATTAATGCCTAGAGAATGCCAAGTTTTTTTAAAAAAATTAAATGTGTCTAGAGATTGCCGAGTTATTCTTAGAAGTTTCAAGTCATATTGACCTCTGGGATATTAAATTTTTCCTACATTTAGATATTCTTTTTGAAAAGTGAACCTACCATATTTCCTTTTCCTCCAATGAATTTATATGTACTTTCAGGATCTGTGATCTTGAAAGTTTGAGTAACTGAGCCATTGTAAGATGTTGCAATATCTAGTGGAAGACGTGGTGTTAAACTAGGCGCCTCGTTTATCTTTTCCACATCTAGATATCTCCTGAATCGACGACGTGCTTTAATTTAAACTTTAACAAACCTATGCAATTCATGAGTAATGAATAAGGTAGTCGATTCAATTTTTTAATTTTTTACAGATATGAATTAAACTGGGGAGAGATTCTCTCTGCTTTATCCGATCCAACTCATCTTAAGCTATTGTTTATTTACACCTTAATGGTATATAGATATGCATGAGTTTATTGAAACCATAAACTTGTAATTTAAGCTCATATGATTAGACTCACATAATAGCCATCGTTTATGATCAGCTGCCATTTTCTAATCATGTTTGGACCTCCACTTTTTGAACCTTGAGGTCAGACGTATGACAACAGGCACATGAGGATTCTAGTTCTTCTGCAGAAAAGCTAAACCTACCCTTTTAAATTAGTTCTTTAGTAAAGATTACTAATCAAAGTTGTATGACAATGCTTTCTACCTTCGAAAGAGAAGGAAAATTGTGCTTCAGTCATGTACGTCTTGCTGTTACGGTGTTACCAGTCTAGTTCTAGGTACTGCAATACTATATCCTGATCACGTGAGCTCCGTTACTCGTTTCAAAGTTGATTAAATGTAAGAGAAATAAACTATGAACTGATTGCCATCTACTCAATAAATTAAATTTTATTTTACTTTTGGCGAGAATGAATTTTTAATGTTATATTGCTGTTTAATTTCATGAAGATAAAAAAATCTGCCGGTTTCTCAATCCTACACAAACTGTTTGTATTCTTGATTTCCTCAGCTTTGCACACACACGGTACTTTTTAATGATCAAGATGCTTTTCTCTTTATTTGAAAATATGGACCTTTGGTTTTATCTCCACAGACTACGTACATTATGTTATTGGTAATTACCTTCCTAGCAGCAGTTTTGATGTCTTTACCAAGTATTAATGTTTAACTTTTCTATGATATAAACTACCTGTGCCTTTTTTCTTAATAAAAAAAACTATCACACCTTACCTAACTGACTTAAATGATTTGGTCCCAAGTTTTTCTTGTACTTCCTTTGGACCTTTTTCTTCTTCTTAAAGTTGGTCTTAATGACTCTCTGGGACTGCACCAACCTCCTGTGGACTGAACGACTCCTATCCTTTACCTTACTCGTACACTTTTTATTTAATGTAAAGAAGAGATTTTATTGAGAATTAATTCATTGAAGCATCTATATTGAATAGATCGAAATGCAGATCTGCTATTACTATCTTGTTTTACTAAGAATTCATTGAAGCTCGGACTGTCTACATACCCATCACAAGAGAGTATTATTTCCTGCTGCTAAAATATTCCTGCTTGGCAGTTTTAGCAGATGCTGACTTAATTTGGATTCAGTTTCCATGAAGTTTCATTTCAAAGATTTGAAATAAACGACTCTTTTTGTTCATGAAAGATGGAAGAAAAGTTGTCAGGTCGATGCACCTTGTGAAGTTACTAGTTCTATAACAAGATTTAAACATTAAAAACATTACAGGGGGAGGAGATGGGGCTGCTGAGCTGCTGTAATTGCAAGGAGTTGGTCGGCCGAATAATGCAGCAGGTGAGGGCAGAGTCTGAACAGTGGACTGAGATGCAAGAGATGTTGGATCAAGTTAGGGTAGAGATGGAAGAACTCAAATCCTCCAGAGACCGTTGGCAGCGACGGGCTATTTCTTCTGAAGTCAATTTCCACTCCCAACACGCACAAGTAAGTGCATCTTGACAATCTCCATTAGTTGGATGTACATTCCAAATGCTTAAGCTGTTAGGAGTCCCAACGTTCAACTTGTCTTTGAACCTAAGTTCTAGATAAATGATCTAAATAACTAAATCGAGAAGAAGGGGCCAAGATACATGACCTACCAAGATCATGTTGTTTTATAGTGAAGCAAGATATTTGTATTAATTTCTCTAAACTGATAGTGTTGAGATTATAAAGTGTGTTATTTTCTTTGAATAAAACATACAAACATCAAATACTAGTGAGTGCAATTAGCAAATTGCCGGTTTTAACTTATTGGCATAGCTCTTTAGATTTCTACAGTATGAGAAAAACATTCTTTTCTGTTCCAGAAGCTTGAGTGGAAGCAAAAGGCGAGATCTTCAGAGCATAGAGTGATTGAGCTGCAGAAACTAGTTAAAGAGCTTCAGAAAGAGCTGCAACCGTTAAGAACCAAGCTCCTCAATGCTCCCCCTTCATCCCCTGTGCATTCAGAGTTCCAGCCAGCTGGAGACCCACTGAGGATGGTTCAAAACCAACAGAATAGATCACTCAACTCATACAAAGAGAAGGAGAAGCATATTCTCGTGTGCCATATGAATTCACAGAACAATCTAAGCCAGCGCAGACCATTACAAGACATCAGTAACATTTCTCCCCTTCTCAGACCAAGACGTCGAGTATAAGAAAAATGTCATCCGCATATGACTTTCAGTGCTTGAACGGATGATGATTTGTCGAGATGTTATTTGCTAATCAGAAGTTGTTTAGCTGAGAATGAGCTAAGCACGCCGGAGTATGTCTAGTTTTCCTCCTAAAGGAAGATGTAATAAGCTAGCTGTCCTAAAGCTTGTTGCTAGGATTGCATAAACTCTGTATCACGTTATTCATAATCATCGAGCTGCAAAAATTTGGTCAAACTTGTTTTGACGGATTTAAGAGCACAAATTCTCCATAAGCTTGGTTAAGTTTTTTCTGGATATATATTTTTTCTTGCTGGAAATAGATATTTGTCACGCATCACTAATCCACCGCAAGTGCTGGATTCAAGTAACGCATCACTAATCATGCAATAATCTGTTCACTTTACGACGCCACATTTGATGCTTGTCACAATCAAGGATGTTACTGTTAGGAAAAATAGAGGAGAGTAGAGGGTGAGAATAGAGGAGACACTCAATAGCAATTGTTATTAATCTACTTGATTCTCCCCAAATGTCAACTACAAAGGCTTATTTATACATACAAAGTGACTCTTTAAGAGACACATACACAACTTTTTAAGAGACACTTAGGTAACTCTTCATGAAAAGATGTCAAGAATATGCTCTAAGAATATTCTCTAGAATTAATAAACTAAAAATTTAAGTTTATTATTCAACATCCCCCTTTAAACTTAAACTTTCTTCACGACTCCAAGCATACTCCTCATTTTGCTGAAAATATCCACTCCAAGAGGCTTTTGTCCAAGAGGCTTTTGTAAAAATATCAGCAACTTGATCAGCAGATTTCACATATTCAAGTTTGATCTCTTTTTCCATAATATTCTCTCGGATGAAATGATAGCGTGTATCGATGTGTTTACTTCGATCATGAAAAACAGGATTCCTCGCCAGAGCTTGAGCAGACTTGCTGTCAATAAAAATCACCGTTGCTTCATTCTCTGACAAGCCTATCTCTTTCAACATTCTTCTTAGCCAGATTGCGTGACAAGCGCATGCCGTAATCGCGACATATTCAGCTTCACAGGAAGATAGTGTGACGATTGCATGTTTCTTTGAACTCCACGAAATTGCATTAGACCCCATAAAAAACACAAATCCAGTTGTGCTTTTTCGATCATCTATATCTCCGGCAAAATCACTGTCGCAATATCCAACAAGTTGGAATTCCTTGGATGATGAATAAAACAGTCCGAAATCAATTGTACCTTTCAAATATCTCAAAATCCTTTTTGCCACCTTCATGTGATTCGTCGTTGGCGCTTCCATGAATCGACTAATAATCCCTACGCTAAAAAGAATATCCGGCCGAGTACAGGTCAAATACCTTAGGCATCCCACAAGACTTTTGAACAGTGTGGGATCCACCTTTTCTCCCTCTTCGTTCTTGCTCAATTTAGCTCCAACCTCCATAGGGGTAGCCACCGATTTGCTATTTGA
>JBAMIB010142309.1:0-13525 GCA_037177415.1 Kaempferia rotunda
ACTCGGGGCTTTCTGTGCCCGAGTGTTACTCGGGGCTTCTTGTGCCCGAGTGTTACTCGGGGCTTTCTGTGCCCGAGCGTTACTCGGGGCTTCTAGTTGAGTCAGCATTTACTGACTGGGACCACACACTTGATACGGTATCTGACTCAGCCCTTTCTGCCAGATATCTACCCCCCTATAATATCCGGATCAATTACTATGTAATAGGAAGGATAATTTGGTATATCACCTTTTAGGTGACTTGGATTTTACAAAAGGGCTTGTGAATATTACATTCATGCAACTCCCACTGTCAATGACAATATTGCCATACTTGTTTCTCCACTTGGCATAAAGGAAGATGCTAATGCATTTCCATGCATCGTCAATTATATGTGTGGGTAGAATGCAACGCACAACGGGAAACCGTACAATTTCAAAACTTCTCTTTTATCTCCCTTGGTCTCTTGGTGTTCATTTAATGGTTTCATCTTTTCATCACTACCCCATAAATGGGTAGTATGCTATTTCGAGTTGTGTTCATTTAATGTTCATTCTTAGAATTGTGTTAGGGTTTTAAGGCCAATACTCTATGGACTATGGGTCATTTGGATCTTACATATCTCTTGTCACAACAATGGTAGCACTGTATGCTAGAGTTATGGTCCTTGAATCTCCTAAGGGTTTGTGTATCAACTTTTGCTTGTTGGATAATAGCTCATGGGCAAGTCGAGCTAGTTGGTTTTCCAGATTATGGAATGCTCTACTAGGTGTGTTGCCGATTGAGGAGTCTAATGGTCAAAAGGTTAACTATCTCAAGAATTGCTCAATCTCTACAACCTTATGGCAAGCCTCTTCGATTGAGGTCAAGGAAAACTCTTGAATTGTCATTGGATCTCAAGCCTAAGTGGTAAAGGGGATCAAGTTCCCAAGAGACTAGTCTAGAATTATAATACACGCAAGTTCTCGAACTTACTTTTGGATTCTATTATGCTTGGGATCGAGTGTTTCTAAAGTTTGTCGAAATGTACTCAATCAACTTTGCTTCATCTCTACCCATTTGTGATGGTTTTAGCTCCTATTGTGACATAGTTATCGTGAACATTTTGCCAAGACTTTGCTAATGATGAGTTTGATTTTTACAAATCATAGCCGTTCAGTTTGGCTCATGTTATGTCAGTAAAATAGTCTTCTATTTCAGTGACCCAATAGGGGGAATGCATTTGGATTTAGATAACCACTGAAACTAGGGGCTTTGAGTTTGACTGACTGGGTGGTGTCAGACCGACATCTAGGCTTGGGCTAGGAATGAGTTTCAAAGAAGTGATCGATCTTCATCCAAAGTGAAATAATGATCACGGTGCATGTGTTGTCTAAGTGAAGGTCGTGGGTCTTGATGAGGTGTATTCCCTGCTAACTCTGAGGATCCTATTCGTTCAATTTGTTAATTATACTTGTAGTATAGTCTTTAAATCATTCTAGGCAATCCACTCTAAATAGGGTCCTAAATTCATCATGGATTTTTTTTTTTCCTAATAATGGAGTTTTTCATCACGTGGAGGCTTAACAAGTAATAAACATTATAAAAGTAACCTTGTAAATAAAAGGAACTAATAGAAAATTAAGCGTGTAAGGTGGTATATAAATTTATTGAATAATCTGGATTAGATTGTACATGAGAAAAATTAACTAAACCAACTTAATTAAAGAACGAAATTTTAAATAAAGGAACAAAAGTATTGAGTTAATGTGAGCCTCTCCACTACAAAATTTGCACCATGTAACCTTTGATGTCTGCTCCTCAAATTAAATTTCTTTGGATTTGTTTTTAAACAAGAGCTAATCTATAAACATCTAAATTTGTAAATTCACAAATTTATAGGTCTAAAATGTTAATGTCAGTGCCTATTCTGCAAATTCTCACTAAAATGTAAAATGTTATATGCTAATCTGGAAATTGCAGGACTAGAATGCAAATTGACTTCGTCATTTGTAGGCTGTATTTTATTTTGGAAGCAAAGTGGAATCCTATTAATCAAAAGTTAATTATTACACGATAGACTAAACACTTTTATAGGCTCAAAAACTAGGAATGACACAGCAAACTAGGAAATATAATAATCACTATTAATTGATTACTAAGTCAAAAATGAACTATCAAATACCAAACAACTTGAAACGTCTCAAAGTTCAAATTATTGCTAATTCTGATTACTTTACGACTATATCCAGATATATTTTTTCTAGTAACTCTGGAATCTAACCAATGTTGTTCAAAAACTTACTACTCGTATATGGGTGTTTTTGAAGATTGTAAGTACTAGAGCATTTATGAGAATATTGATATGAAGATTCAGGCGAAAATTTCATTGCCCAAGATCATCTAGAATCCTAAACTGAAAACCAAAAACATACCTTTTTTCACTGTGACTTAGTTTTCCTCGGTTCCTCTCTTCTTTGATGGCATTAAATGGGCTGAGCACACAATGTAATAAAAGGGAGGAGAGGACCTAGTCATTATAGATGCAAAATCTAAATAATTCCACATAAAGGGTTATATGGTTCATGCTCACACGACTGCTATCTGTCACATCGCTATCAGATGACTTTATCCAATCCAATCACATCCTATGGGGTTAAGGATTTGGATTCAACTTTATTTGTCTCACTTTAATTTGAAACTATTAATTAATGGTTGCTTGAGAGAAAATTTCAATTGGAGATGTGAAATAAGAGATAAGTGGTTGCATTGGCGTCCACTTGAGAACAACCTTGATAAATGATTAAATATTAAGAGGATACCTTTGTGCAGTGTGAAGCTTCAACAAAATTAAGGGAAACCTAATTGAAGAAAAAAGAATTACCCAAAGTAACATTTAAGCGCACAACTAGAAGCAAAATGTGTTTCCTTTCAACTTGTTTCTTTTTGCTTTTTCAACAAGCAAAATTATTTTGGAATTCTATTACAGAGGCTTATGATTATTTTATGGACTGAATTTGTAGATGTCTGCGTACAATTTATTGAGTATGATAGATAACTGTATGAATGATTGACCTTGGCATAAATTTGGTTTAATGAATGCATAGCTAAGGTTCCAACTTGCTCTGAACTTCAATGCCTATGGTATTTTTTATTTTATTTTTTGGCACTATGAATTTCTAAATGCAATCCCGTTTTGGCTTCATTGATTCTTACAGGCATCTGAAATAAAAATGGGATATGATCCACCAGAGTTGTCCATGGCTGGCCAGTATACTCTTAAGAGCGATGTTTACAGTTTTGGAGTGATCATGCTGGAGCTCATGACTGGGAGGAAACCTTTTGACAGGTAATCTTTGAAAAGATTCACAAAGAAGACCCGGTTAATTTTGTAAAAAATGATGCTGAGCCTCAACTAAGTAAACTATAGGAGGATGTGTCAAATTGAGAAGTTTAAATGCTGCTAGTGCTTTAAGTTTATGATGTTGCAGTCTGATTGATTTGCAAACTCCAACAGCTCAAGGCCAAGGTCGGAGCAATTGTTGGTGCAATGGGCAGCTCCTCAGCTCCATGACATTGACGCTCTGGAAAGGATGGTCGATCCTGCACTCAAGGGGCTATACCCTTTGAAATCAGTGTCGCGATTTGCTGATGTAATAGCCCTCTGTGTCCAGGTAAAATTGTGCTTCACATGCATTTGTTCTCAAGCTAAAAACAGCTTGGACATCCTTGCGTTGTTACTCTTTCAATTTAACTCTGTTGCTCAAATGCTGTTTGACAGTCTGAGCCAGAGTTCAGACCACCTATGTCGGAGGTGGTGCAAGATCTCGTTCGCTTGGTGAAGAGGGCAAAGGTGCCAGGAGATTAGTATCAGTAAGCTAATTCAATATTGAATGTTTAGTTTTTAAATCTATTGGGATGCAAATAAAACTAGTGTCAAGTAATGTTAAATTTAGTGTGTCCTCTGAGATTATTTACCTTATTTTCTATACTAAACAAAACAAATTATTTGGTTGGTTAATAATTAGTAGAGCACTCTCAGTCAATTGAGCTAGCTGTTCAAGAATATTTTGTACGTTGTTTCATCAATAATGCAGAATCTAAAGAACAGAACTCATGGCCCATAGCAGCAGGATAGCCACGGCCGCCCTCCGCCGGAGCAAAGCTCCACCTCCGCCGGTAGCGCTGGTATTCACAGCACGATCGTGCTTTCCCTCGTCGATCATGATGTTAAACTTGCAACTCCCTTGCGAGGGATCAGTCTTGGTGACGACGGAGAGATCGGAGAAGTTGCATGCGCCCTTTTGCTGGTTGGCCACCTGGAAGAACTGGTTGAACGCGTACGACAGGTTGCTCCGTGCGTCCAACCCGTTGCAAGAGGAGCCGTAGCCCAGGCTAGTGCAGTCGGCGTACTCGCAGGCGTACCCGAAGGCCTCATCAATTTCGGGATTGATGGCGCTGGCGGTGGACGAGAGCACGCACCACTGTCGCTCGAGGTAGCGGACGCCTCGTGCAGGTACGAGGGGGCGGCCGTCATCCATCACGAATTGGTATTTGAGGCTGCCGTCGTAGTAGAAGAGGCCCCAGTGGCGCTCAAAGTTACCTGGTTGGATGCTCTTCTGGTCCTCGTCGAGCAGGCCGAAGAGGTAGATGTCCGGTGGTGCAGGTCGTTTGGGCGTGCCGCGACGTTGTCTGATCCGATCGAGCAGGCCCTGGTTGAACCGGCGCGCGTAGTCAACGTTGGCATGGATGTCGCCGTCGCTGGGCCACCCAATCTCGCCGACGATGACCGGCATGGATCCAAAACCGTTGCGCTCGAGCGCCCAGATGAGGGTGTCATAGCTGGCCTCGAACGCGTTGGAGTAGGATATGGGGCCGTCGACGATGGGATTGGCGGAGGGGGAGAAGAAGGCATAGTTGAGCGGGAAGTGAGGATCGAGGTAGAGGCTGAGGAAGGGGTAAATGTTGATGGTAAACGTGCCGCCGTTGTCCTGAAGGAAACGGACGATGGCGACCATGAGGCCATGGATGTCATTGCGGAAGTCGCCGCTTGAGGGGAGGCCGCTGGCGCCGGTCTGGTAGACGTCGGCGTTTAGGGGGACAGTGACGCGCACTTGCCGACTGAGCCCGGCCTTGATCAACGCTGCCTGGATGTTCTGCAGCGCTGCGAACGTCGTGTTCTCGAACATCCCGTTGTACGTCTTCAGAAACGGCTCGTTGCCAACCGCCACATGCCTGAATTCGATAAATAACGAGTTACTAGCTAGTAGGCAAATAAGTACTAACAAACCGACCCAACGACTGATATGCTTGCTTGCGTGCGTGCATACGTGATATTGACGCCGTACTGGGAGACGTAGGTGGAGACGTTTTGCATCACCCACTGCTCGGCAACGTTGACACTGCCGGCGAGCGGTGCAAGAAACTCGTTGGGAATGCCGACCATGACCTCAATGCCGGAGCGGCCCAGGGCACGGAGGTTGGCGGCGTCTGCCTCAAACAGCTTCACCTTGTCGAAGTTGTTGTCCCTGAGGAGTCGCACCACTATCTCCGCCGGCAGTGGGTGCGAAGACCGAGTACCCCAGTTGCAGCCCATTCCGTCGGTCGTCAGTACTTTTTCCTGAAGCAGGAAGAGGAGCCACACCGCGGCAGCCAGAACAACTCCCATTGCATGCGACAGTATTATATTCTTTTCGTAAGCTTCATTTTCTGTTTATTGGAATGTCGAGTGGGCCGCAGGTGGCATTTAAATTGAAGTGTTGGGCGTACGTATTATTCTTTAGGGAAGGGAAAGGAATGGCAGAGGAGTCCAAAAAAGGAATTGGATGCATGTAAGAAACCCAAGTGCATGGATCATGCAAAAGGATCTCTCATGGCTAGCTTGGAAAGTAAAGGAAGCAAGGAACAGAATATGCAACCGTACCAGTTGCAAATAGGTTGAATGTAGACTGCCAAGACACAGGAATAACGATTGCACACGGTTAGTCATTCGGCGACTAAGTATCTTCATTGAAAACCAATCAAGTAAACTCGTAAAGTTAAGATTGAATTAATTAATTTGAAGAGGTAATCAATATATGTCTGACAGAAGTATAGAAAGCTAACCAAAGCTTAGCTAGATGGTTCAATTGGAATAGTCATGGTACCCGTTGGAGCAATCTAAGTGCTCTAGATTTTGATATTTGTGCAAATGTTCAAGTTATGTTTATTATTGTATTTGATATGTATTGTAAGTGTGCATGATAAATGTACAATAAAGAAAAGTTCAAGTGTGATCTAGTCAAAGGAAAAAAAATCTAAAGGTGATTTTGGCGGTATAAGTTCAAGAGGGAGCCTTGGCAGTATAAGCCCAAGTGTGATTTGGCAAGGTTAAGGACTGAGGGCGATGGAATCTCCTGGAGGCAAGATGTGAAGAATGGGGAAAGATCTGAGGGGCGCCAGACAGATGGAGAATGCTAGAAGGCTAGGTCAAAGATATGGAAGACCCAACAATGAGGATAAAGCCGATGGAAGCATATAAAAGGCAAGGCGCGAAGGATGGGGAGACATCCGAGAGACGTAAGGTTGAGCGAAGATGGTTTGAAGGCTAGGTCTAGTTGTGCAGGCGAGGATGAATGCTGAAAGAATGTACTCGGGGTAAAATCCTAAGTTTAGGGTTTTACCAGTCGACTGACAACTAGACCAATCGACGAGGGCAGACAAGAGTGTTTCTATGCCCAATGACTATGGAAACTAGTCAACTGGTACTGTAGCCAGTTGGCTGGTAATGTAGTCAGTCAATTGGTACACTATAAATAGTCGATTGGTGGGAAACTGGAGTGAACAGAAACTCTCTGTTCTCTCAACTCTTGTGGATCAGTCGACTGGTATTAGCATCAGTTGACCGGTATCAAGTTGTTGGCATGTAATGGTCGAATTCCACAGAGGACCAGTTGACTGGTTACTACACTAGTTGATTGATGGCGGAAAACATGCTTGGGTGTTTCCACCCTAGCTCTATTTAAGAGAGCTCGGGAACCTTGAGTAAGGTTGACGAAATAGAGGTGATTAACCCCTATTAGTAGTCTCGCTAGCTCAAGAGAAATTCAAGCACATCCGAGAGGTCTCGAGAGGTTTGTGGTGAGATTTCTCCACCGAGAAAGAGGTTAAGATAGTTGGAGTTCTAGGGATTGATCAACTGACGGATCATAGGGATCGTCCACCTTACGGACACGTCGTGGAGTAAGAGCCCTAATCTCTGAACTACGTTATGCAAACGTGTTAGGTTTGTTGTGCTGTTTTTGGTTTAAGTTAGTTTCCTTTTGTTTTTTTATATTTTCCACTATGCTAATAATGTAGGAAGCGAACAAGAGTGACTAGCATATTCACCCCCACTCTAGCCCGCGTCAAGGTCCCAACAAGTGGCATTAGAGCGAAGTCGCTCTTCACCAGACTCATCGTCGGAAGGAGCATGGCTAGAGAAACGTGGAGATAGAGTCAGAAGGACCGTTAGGATGGGATACCATGATTCCATCTCCATACGAGCGCGACGATTTCGACTATTAGAGGAAGCACTTGGAGACATGATTCTAAATGGATTGAAACCATTGGACCGCATTAGAGGAACCCTTCGAAGTTCTAATGGATAAGAAGGGAAAGCGTCTCTGACCTCAGTATTGGACTAAGAAGCAAAGGGAACAATCGGAGAATGATAAGGAGGTGACTAGAATTGTATTAAATTTAGTACCTCCTAATATTGTGTCATATGTAGGTGAGTACAAATGTGCTTATGACCTATGGAGCAAGGTGATTGCGCTTCATGAGAATCCTACATAAGCACAAGGAGTGGAAGAACCTAAGGAGAATGGCTCATTGGTCCAAGAAGAGGATAAAAACCAATTGGATGAAGAAACGAGCTCAACATCCGAAGAGGAGGAAGAAGTGGAATCATCCACATCTTTAAGTAACGAAGAAGAAGAAGACAAGCTGAGATAAGGGAGATCCTTAAAGCTTAACCTTCAACATCATCTACCGAGAAGAGTGGGAAGAGTCACATCAAATGCTTAGAGTGTGGTAAGATGGGACACTACAAGATTATGTGTTCAACGTTCAAAAAGGTAAAGAAGGTAACTCTTAAAACCACTAAAGTTTGTTTAGAATCTAATGTGGATTGTAGAAGGGAGAAGGGATAGTGCCAAGAAGAAATGACACCTCATTTGCTTCACGTATGGTGAAAGGGGGCATTACCACACTAAGTGCCGAAGGAGAGGAGAGCTCAAGAAGTTGACACACTTGAAGAAATGAGAGAAGAAGAGAAGTTCAAGACAAGGGGGAGCTTCAAAGGTAAAAGGGAAGGTAATCCCTAACTTGAAGTTTAATCCAAGTTCTAATTCATATATGTTTGTCAGAAATAATATAAATTATTTACCTAAGCATAATCATTTATTTAGGTATAATGATAATACTAGGATTAGCAAGGTTGATAACTGTATGGAATCGTAACCTAAGATTAGACCCAATCGAAAACAACCCACTTTGCTTAAGGAGAGGAAAGTGGTTGAAAATTAAGGCATTAATAATCCCAAGAAAGGGAGACATATGCCTAGAAAGGTTGGTAAGTCTAGGAGTGTCTATGGTGGACAAGTAGATTTTAGGATTAAAAATCTAGAATTGGAAAATTAAGCTTTAAGAGAAAATCTTGATAGCTTAGAGAGATCCTACAAGAGATTAATGTTGAATCCAAAGGATTTGATAGGAAGTTGGGTAGACAAATGGCCATGAAAGCATCTAGAAGGTAAGACGCGAAGGATAGGGAAGCATCCAAGGGACACAGGCTGAGGGAAGATGATTTGAAGGATAGGTCTAGTTGTGAGTGCGAGGACGAGTACTGAGAAAATGTACTCGGGGTAAAATCTTAGGTTTAGGCTTTTACCAATCGACTGACAAATGGACTAGTCGATTAGGGCAGACACAAAGTGTTTCTATGCCCAATGATGTGAAAACTAGTCAACTGGTACTGTGACTAGTTGACTGATATTGTAGATAGTGGACTGGTATTGTAGCCAGTCGACTGGTATTGTATCCAGTTGACTGGCACACTATAGCCAATCAACTGGTACTGTAGACAGTTAACTCTGGCAGTCGATTGGTAGGAAGACTAACACGAACAGAAACTCTCTATTCGTTCAACTCTTCTGTATCAATCGACTGGTGTTAACATCAGTCGATTGGTATCAAACCGTTAGCATGTAACGCTCGAATTCTACGAAGGGCCAGTTGACTAGTTTAGTAACTAGTCAATTGGTGGCGAAAAACATGTTTGGGTGTTTCCACCCGAGCTCTATTTAAGAGAGCTCGGGAACCTTGAATAAGGTTGATGAAATAGAGGTAGTTAACCTCTATTAGTAGTCTCCCAAGCTCAAGAGCAATACAATCACATCTGAGAGGTTTCAGAAGGTTTTTGATGAGGTTTCTCCACCGAGAAGGAAGTTGAGCTAGCTGAAGTTTCGGGGATTGATATACTAACGGATCACAGGGATCGTCCATCTTACAGACACATCGTGGAGTAGGAGCCCAAAATTTTGAACCACGTTATGCAAACATGTTAGGTTTGTTGTATTATTTTTTGTTTAGGTTAGTTTCCTTTTGTTGTTTTGTATTTTCTTCTGTGCTAACAACGTAGGAAGCGAACGAGGGTGACTGACGTATTCACCCCCTTTAACCGGCGTCAAGGTCCCAATAGTATCTACTTACACCAATAGACTAGTTGGGTTAGATTGGACGGATGGTAATACTAATAAATTTTCCTAACCAATTAGGACAACTAGATAGTTCGATCAAATCAATTGTGCGCCTTGGGTTACCATTTTTTAAATGCTTCATTCAAAATCTTAAGTAACATGCCAATTTGCAAATGCTTTGAATCGAAATTAACAACCCACTCTACTTCTACTTTTATTTGTCATTACTTATATAAGAAAAAAAAAAGAAAATGATGAAAAAATATACAAGTAATAATAAAGTAAGTTTGGTATATATATATATATATGTAACTTATGATTTTGTTTTTTTCCCTTTCTACTCATTAGGACATATGCAGCTGGGAAACTCATCAAGAGCTCGCTCAATATCACATTAATGTTACGTCAAAAATAAAAAAATCATATACATCTTTTTAAAAACCTCACTCTTTTATTATTTTTTAAATAAAAACTAAATTTAAAAAAAAACATGCACATATATATATATATATATATGTGAGGGATTGTGAGCAGCACCCTACGTGAGGCACCTGACGCACTTTGAACATAATTTTTTAATTTTTTTCATTTGTATATAATAACTTTTCTTTTTTTTTTCTCTTAAATTATAATAAAATTCTATCTACTATCAACACCAACACCCCATACTAAGGTGTTGGTGTTGGTCTTTAAAAATCAGCACCAACACTAGGTGGTGCTGGTTTTTAAAAATCAGCACCAACAGTAGATGGTACTGGTTTATATATGATTTTTAAAGACTAATACTAGCTTAAAAATTAGCACCACCTGACGCTGTTGTTGGTTTTTAAAAATCAACATCACCTTAATGTTAATCTTTAAAAATCAAATTAACACCACAACGATGGTGAGTGTATTTAAATAGTGATGCTAATTTTTAAAAATTAGCATTAGGTTAAAAATCAGTACCACCTGGTACTAGTGTTAGTCTTTAATGACTAACACTAGAGCGGTGGTTGTACTTGCAATTAAAGGAGAGTTAATTTATTATAATTAAAGTGAAAAAAAAAAAAATTACATACAAATGAGAAGAATTAGAAAATTTTGCTCGAAATTATGTTAGATGCCCACGTAAAATGTGGCTCATGATCATTCATATAAAAATGTTCAGGATATAATTCTTATAGGAGCGGCTATCTAGACAGGAAACGGCTCCTACCAAAAATGAAGGATCGCTCTCACACCTCAACAACGCCATAATAAGGGGTTCTCATTGTATCTTCCATCAAAAACCACGCCTCTAAAATAACTAGAATCATGTAATTTGTTATACTGATCCAACGTACGTATCATAAGCAGTGTTTAAACGATCAATTTAGTTTTTCCCGACCGGTTCAATCCGCAATCAACTATAGCTAAGAAGAATCACACAAGTGGGCCCAAACGGGGATTACAACATTTTGTTGGCCAATGCCGTTGCAACAATAGATCTCTAGAATCTGGGCATTGGATAAGGAGGGAGATAAGGATACACGCCTCCCATTGGTCAGCCCAAACCCCCAGCTTATCTGAGCCGTCCTTTACTAAAATCTGACAAAATCGGCGGCCAGATTGCAATCCTGGATTCTGACCACAACATTCCTCCCCTTTCGACTACAAAGCAGAAGCCACTTTCGATCGCATCCACTAAAACATCTCCTTCCTCATCTCCGGCCTGAAAACTCATTGCCGGCGCTTCACCGGATTTGTTTTCCCCATAATGGCCACAGTTGCAATGCAAGCATCTGCGGCTGCTCTCCGGCCATGCAGCTCCCGTTCGAGATTCTCGACAGGGGGGTCTTCCGGGAAACTACAACTGTCAAGGGTGTTCACGGCCAAATCCTTGCCATCTTCCACCTTCAAGGTGGAAGCCAAGAAGGGTGAATGGCTCCCTGGTCTTCCCTCGCCGGTCTATCTCGACGGAAGGTGAAATCCTCTGGCGTCTAACTAGATTGCTTCATTCTCATGTTTGTTCGGTTTAATTTGAAAGTAAATTCACAGTTTGCCAGGTGACAATGGATTCGATCCCCTCGGCCTGGCCGAGGACCCTGAGAACATCCGGTGGTACGTGCAGGCGGAACTCGTCAACGGGCGCTGGGCCATGCTCGGCGTGGCCGGGATGCTGCTTCCGGAAGTCTTGACCAAGATCGGCATCATAAACGCGCCGCAGTGGTACGACGCCGGAAAGGCTGAGTACTTCGCATCCTCGTCCACGCTGTTCGTCATCGAGTTCATCCTCTTCCACTACGTGGAGATCAGAAGGTGGCAGGACATCAAGAACCCCGGCTGCGTCAACCAAGACCCCATCTTTAAAAACTACAGTTTGCCTCCACATGAATGCGGCTACCCTGGCAGCATCTTCAACCCGCTCAACTTCACACCCACACTCGAGGCTAAGGAGAAAGAACTCGCCAATGGTAATTAAATTAACACTAGCTAGCTAGCAAGGTTTAAATCATCCTCACTTGAAAATTGAATTAATTAGTTTGCCGTTGTTTTGGTGTTCTTTCAGGGAGACTAGCAATGTTGGCCTTCCTGGCGTTTATTATCCAGCATAACGTGACAGGCAAAGGGCCATTTGAGAACCTTCTGCAGCACCTTTCGGACCCATGGCACAACACAATCATCCAAACCTTCCAGGGATAAGATTAGGAGCAGAGCTTTTCTGTTTCAAGACACTGTAACAGTAATTTTATTGTGGGTCTACTCGAGTGATACGTGAAGAAAGCAACCTTGCCATGTACAGTGGAAGTTGAACTTTTGTTCGATGATATTGCTATTGTTGTTGTCACCATCTTTGGGTTTTAATTAATTTGACCATGATCCATGTTTGTTGAAGTTATTATATACAGGAATGAAGACACTAGCAATTTGTAGTTCGATACATTTATTCATATTGTCATAATAAAAGGAAGCATCTAATTATATTAATGACAGATCATACTCCAATACACCATTAAGATCTCTAAACTGCACCCCCCATAATTAAGAGCTGTAGTGTTTCATAATAGTGGTTGAGCACTTGGCATTAACAGGGCGTGGAGAAACATTTGGCTGTCAATGGGTTGAAATTCATGATATCTAATTGACTCGTAGCAATGGATGATCTAAAAGTGTGTGGCCTTTTTCCTTAAAATATAATTAGTCCCTGCGAACGGCATGCAATTAGGGTCTATTAAATTTCCTTTAGTATAGAATGACTTTACTCATTCTATTGTGACTTGCACTGCTAAAGTAAGAGCTAGCTAGTAGTTTACCTGACTTGAGGCAAGGTCATCACTTTTTTAATCAAAATGCATAAATCTAGTTGTTCACGGGGAGAAGGAAGGCCCTTGCTTGGAGGGATGCTTACTATGAATTCACACTTGAATTGAAATGATTTTGTTGTGCCTACACTTGGCCATGTATGTATAGACCAATCGACCTCTTTGGCTAGGTGGTCTCTTTTGAGCTACATACACTCATATGTGTTTATCGTAGGTGGTCTCTCTTCCCTTTGGCTAAGTGTTCAATTGCTTTGACAATCCACAATGCACTATAGTTTGAACTCCTGTAGTAAAAGGTGATTCGCTCGCCCCAAGGCCAACACGAAGGAGGTAAATCACGGGTGGCTACTAGTCATTAGTGCAAATGGTCAAGACATTGGGGAGGTATATGCTCGAGCGCGCCGAGTTTCGACCTCTAGACATCATGTGACAACCTCCCATGCCATAATCATCGCACCGCCCCGAGGGGACTATAGTTTGAACTCCTGATTCATCAAGAGGCACCGAATCAATTGGTTATACTTGTACAACTTAGATTGAAATAGAACACATTTACTGTTGAT
>JBAMIB010142723.1:0-13522 GCA_037177415.1 Kaempferia rotunda
ATTGTCTCCGATCGGATGAAACTCCAATCTCTACGGGTACGACTGTTTCTCCTCCATACACCAAGTGGAAAGGCGTTATTCCTGTAGCCTCTCTTGGAGTCGTTCGGTATGCCCATAATACGCTCGGCAATTCATCCATCCAGCTGCCTCCAACATGATCTAGTATAATTTTAAGTTCTCTCAAGATTTCCCGATTGGTGACTTCCGCTTGGCCATTACTCTGCGGGTAGTCAACGAAGATGAACACTTGCTGAATGCCATAGTTAGCGTACCATTCTCCGACTTGACGTTCTTGAAATTGTCTTCCGTTATCAGAGACGAGCCGGCGAGGTATGCTGAACTGATAGACTATGTTCTGCCATAAGAATTTAATAATCATCCGCTCGGTTATTTTTGCAAGCGGCTCAGCTCCACCCATTTGGAGAAATAATCCACACCAACTAATAAGAATTTTCATTGACCGGTTGCCATGGGGAACGGACCCACAATGTCCATGCTCCACTGATCGAATGGACAAGACACCAAAGATGTCTTCAGGTACTCGGTCGGTTGGTGAGGAATATTTTCATGCTTCTGACAGGATAAGCAAGAAGACACCATTCTAGTGGAGTTCTCTTGTAAGGTCGGCCAGAAGTATCCGCTCAACAACACTCGTCATGCCAATGAACGACCTCCGGCATGACTACCACATGAACCCATGTGGATCTCTTGTAAAATATAGGTGACATCTTCGGGTCCAATACACTTAAGGGTTGCAAAGCTGATGTAGAAGATGATCACATTAAGGTGCTGATGTGATGAGAAGACACTAGTCGAAGACTAGATTGGTAGACCGGTCGACCAATAAATCAGATCTGGATCTAGTTATCGAGGCTATCGGTATATCGATCGGGCTGAATGGCAAACCGAACCTATCCTATAAAAGAAGGCCCGACCAAAGGCTTTAGACACAACTGCCATAAGCCTTCTACTCTCATTTCATGAAAAAGCTTCGACTCTGTGCCACCGTGCTCCTCTAACAATGAACTTCACCTCAAGCAACCCTTCTTTTCAGTATCTTTGTGTTAGTCATCTTTGTGTCTTTTCGTGCTTTAAATTCTAAAGGGAGGTAAGTTTGTCCCTATTTTTATAAAGAGATGAATCTCTTACTCTTCAGAGAAAGAGATTAATGGTGGTTTGCCCAATCGAAATGATCAACGATCGCGGGTCTTGGATTAAGCAGCTTGAAGCTATAAACCATGTAAAAACAAAGCTGTCTTTATGTCATGTTTTACATTTCCACTGGTTATCTTTGAAAAGAAAAAACAAGTTTTAAACGAGGAAGGGACGCACTATTCACCCCCTCTAACGCTTCTCTCGATCCTACAATTAAAACACCCCCAACAATAAATCCAACAAAGTCTTCATCGAATATATGATCCAGTTGTAGAGTGTGTGGATAATCAACCACCACTCTAGTCCATGATGGGGCATTGTTGCAAAAGCCCCTTCAATCTGTCCCATGCATCAAACAAAAACTCTCCATCTTTTTGCACAAAACTTGTGATTTTATTTCTAATCCCATGACGTTATACATTTTGACGGACAAGAATGTAGCCAAGCTCTAGCCTTGTCCCTTAGAGAGAAAGGGAGCGGTCATAACCTAATAACATCTACAGAAATACCATTAGATTTTAGTGTTTCACAATATTCTAAGAATACCTCTAGGTGAAGATAGGGATTATCCATAGGTACACCGCCAAATTGGTTTTGTTGTATCATGGATATTGCTGTTAATGTTGGGTTAAGTTCAAAGTTTTTGGCAGGGTCAATCGGAGGGTTTGTGATGCTAGATCTCAGTCCTCTTGCACTCGGTGCGGCATAGTCCTTTAGAGGTATGTTCTTATCATTGACCATGATTGAGGTTGATTGGTGTTGCTCTTCCTCTATTTGATTTTGAAGGTTTATTCTTTTATGGAAAGTCCTTTCCATTTCGGAATGGAAGAAGAATCTCTGCCTTATCAGACATGTGCATAAAAGGAAAGGTCAGAAGAGGCACAAAAAAAAAGGGAGAGAAAAAGACGAGAAGAGAGAAAAAGGGAAAATAGTAAATAAAGAAAGAAATCTAGATTAACCAAATCACAATCGAACTAATATTAATTTGAAACAGTTTCTGACAATGGTGTCAAAAACTTGATATGCGGAATACACAAGTGCAAGACTTTTGTCAAGTAATAAAATATCGTCCACTTGGACTAATCAAGTACTAATGCGAATTGCGAAGCAGGTTGTTTAAATCAATCTAGATTGAGAAAATCGAGTGAGAAAGAAATTGAACTACGAAAGCAAGAAGAATTCGTCTGGAAAATCAATTTGAGGAAGTAATTCTAGGACTTTAGTTTTGACATGATGATCATTGATACCCTAAAATGTTGTTCACTCTTTTACTTCTGTGTTTGATAATTATGAAGGTGATTTATCCCAAGGTACCCAATATCTTCTTTTGGAATAATATCGGTGTGCCTACCCAAATGTGGCGCTTCAAGGTAACCTTACTATAGTGACTATTTTCTCAGGAAGGCTCTTGTTATGATGTCTAATCGAGGTAAACCCATTAAATTCTGTGATAGTCAATGGTTCCCTCATGAGCTTTTGAATTACTTTTGTGAACAATCCTTCAAGTCTCGATCTTTATGGGTTGGAGAATTAGGATCATAAATCAATACGTCATGTGATAAGAACACATGAATAAATATAAAATAAGTGTCAATAATTCATTGGGCTACTCCCTCATCCTAAAATTAAGAGAACTACACCATGGAGATGGAGTTACATTCAAAAGACATAATAGAAAGCATTCAAAAACTAAAATCAAGGAGACAAGAGAGAGAAAGCTTAGTCTTTGATGTCATAGTTATCTTCGGAAGAACTCCAACCACTTGAGTTAGTGAAATCTTAATGGCTCCTTGGAAACAATTCTCACCTAGGGTTCCTTGTCACAAGAAAACCCCTCTGATCATTCAACATGAGCCAATTAGGTCTTTTAAAGTCTCAAAAGCCTTCCAAATGCATTGAAGCTTTCCAAAAATACCAAGGCCCTGCCATCGTACTCTAGCTGTGTGGAAAAACACGACCGAACCATGTTGGCTACTGGAAGTCTCCTTGGCGAGCAATAGTGAGAAACACGATTGTGCCCCTTGGCATGACCTACCAGTGTTTTCCTCTTGAAGTTAGATCATCTATCTATTTTGTGTATAACTCTTCAAATGATGCACAGCCATGTCATGGGACATGGTTATACTGTGCATCATGTTGGAAAATCGCATTCCAAGGCTCTTTGTCTCCACTTTAGCTTCGAATTCATGTCCTGTCAATAAAAACGTGCAAAGAGCAGATCTTCGGAAAAAAAGTGAAAACAATGCAAAGATAATGAATGTATACCCAATATGCTCATGCAATATAACAAATGCAGCAAAATAGTATCGAAAACATGACTTGCTCCTGTTGCTTTTTCTTCTCGCCATCTTCCTCCTTGTCCGTTTCCGGAATCTTCCAATGAATAACTAAATTGAGAACTCATTTAGAAACAAATCGTAGAGATTGCATTAAAAAAAATGGAATTGATTGATTGATTGATTATAGAAGTGAAGGAGGGGCAAGGAGGGAGAGAGAGAGAGAATAGGGGGAAAAGGAGGCCTCGTCACTGATGTTGGCTTTTTCTAGTGTCACGTCGAAGCCACTCAAATTAATAAACTGAAAACCCCACAATTAAAACACAGAAGTGAATGTGGTATAGGGGCCCAGGTCGATTCTCACAAGGAACTAGCAATGAATGTTTAAATTAGATGTAGAAAACTGTTTTTGGTCTTTTTGAGGTATGAAATGAAGTTTTGGGGTTTTCTATAATGAACTAAAATAAGAAACTAAAATCTAACTCTAAGCAAGCATAAAAGAAACTTATCTATTGCTAAACTAGTTCATCCAAAAGACACTACACTAATCTAACTAGAATTGAACCACAAAGAAAACCTAACCTAACTACATCTAGAAAACATGAAATCCTAGTTTATGCATGCAATTAAAAGAACTGAACTAATGTAAATTGAAAACTATAACTAATTAAAATTTCAAGTGCACAAAGGGGAACTAAAACACTCACTACACCCTAATTAAGCTCGGAAATCAAATCTACTACTAAGCAACATGATATGAAAGGAAACTAAATTCATCTAGCAAATTAAATTAACTTCAACAGAATTCGAACTTTAAACCTAGTCTACTTAAACAAACCTAAACAAGTGCATGCAACAAGAACTATCACTAGTTAGAATGAAAATGCATCATGTGAACTAGATTAAATAAACAAACCTACTTAAGGCATGGACTACTCAGTAAATAAAATTACACTAAGTTATAAACAAAGAAATCAGATCCTAAGCTAAGCAAAACTCATTCATAGCTACATTACAACTAGAGTTAAGTTAACTTCAACAACAACTAAGAAGATTAGTGATTTGGGGGGGATTTCGGAATTCAAATTCGTGTGCAACAAAGTAAATCTAAAGATCTAAAAGCAACAAATAAAGTAAACATGTATGGATGAAGTTAGACATCTCCTTCCAACAAATACAAATCACACAAGCTTCCTCTCTTGGTTGTCAATCAAGAGCAATGAAGGAACCACCCAATCAATGCCTCGGCAAACAATTTCCAGCTCCCAGTCGGCTCTATCTGCTGTCCAAATCGTGAGAACCACCTCAACGAAGAAGAGAAGCAGTGAAGAAACTCCAACTCCGCAGAACAGGGGAAAACCTCAATCACGGCTCCGGATTAAAGCTTGAAACAATTTGGTTGATGAAGAGCTCTTAGAAGACTTCCAAACCCGCCGGAGAACCACCTCACCGGAGCTCGGAACTAGAATTTCGCACCAGCCGAGAACCACCTCAAACTAGTGTCGCCGCAGAGCCGAAAATCGCAATCTCCACCCGGGCGTAGGAACCACCCAAACACCTTCTGCTCCCCGGAGAAGAGTCGCCGGCCACTGGTCTTCAAATGCCGATGAGAAGCTAGGATAATTAGGATCTGTGGAAGGAAGATGGAGGCCGCCGGACGCGCTGAGGAAGAAGATGTCGCGACGCCGAAGCAAAACCCGATCGATCCAGGCACTGTAGCTTCTCTTTTAAACCCCGGTTGAGTTGAACCGGGTTTAGCTCAAAATTGGCTTGGTTCAGCTCCGGTTCACCTGAAATTGGGTCCGGTTCATCTCCATTTTGGTCCGGTTCAAAGGAATTAGGGTTAGGGATGATTGGTTGAGCTTGGGTCAAGTTATTGGGTCCAATTCGGGTTCGGTTCAAGTCAAATTGAACCAAATTCATCCTTAATCAAGGAAATAAATCCAAATTAGACTTAATCCTTGACTTGTTTTGACCCGATTTGACTTGAGCTATCTTGTGCTAATTTACTACAAGGCAAAATTAAAATAATCAGTAATAACTCATGCCAAAATAAAGGAAATTACAATTAGGTCCCTGAAAATATCTAAATTACAAATAAAGCCTAATCACATGAATTCCAAGCACAATTAGCTCACAAATCAATCCAAAAATCAACCAAAAATAAACTGAACATGTGTATTATCAATGGGGCCCTGTGCAATTGATCCAGGTGCACCATGTTAGGGCCAGCTTTGCTTCCAAAGGCTGCCAAATGCAGAAACTAAGTCTAATTAGGAAAAGGTGTCAGAATGTCAAAGTGGTTTATACTTTCAGGAAGTGCATTGAGGTTCATACACAAGGGGAAACTCACACTATAAAGGGAGGTTTCCATCCACATGGACAAGTATGTGTAACGCATCTACATGCTACGCATTTCCTACTGTTCTTCTTTCCTAGAATAGACCAATCATCTAACTTGTGCGTCGGAGTATCTACATTAGAGACCTTTTCCCTAGTCTGGTTTCTAATGTTTTCCACTTGTGAGTTGGTATTTGGTTTGCAGATATGCTGAGTTCGAGCTATTCTTCATCAAGGTCTTCAAAAGGTCAACCTCAGTGACATAGCGACTCTACGTGTGCTAGCTACCATCTTCCCTACTCTTCTGCATGATCATTAATCTTAAGATTTTGCATAAACTTACCAGGAAAAAAGAATGCAAGTGAAAGAGGCACATTCGAATAGATTAAGTTGGTTGGACTATTAAATAAATCAAAGTTGTCAAGACTAGTCCGAATTAGAGGGAATGAATAGTTTCGATTGCTTCTCGTCTATATTGTATTTGTTATTTGAGTGCATTGTTGAAACTTGAATCAATAATGACGCTACATGTATAGCTTTGAGATTTATTTGGTATTTATCTCTTAGGCGACTAATTCAAGGTCTACTCCTAGTGATCTCCCTCCACTATGAACCCTTTTTCAAATACCTTCCGAAGACGAAGAAGCCTTTTACAACAAATTCTTACCAGAACAAATACAAGCGGAAATAAAAGCAAAAACACTTTATAATTAAGAACTTTGTTTTGGATGTTTGCTTGTCATTTTGGAATGTCTCTTGGTGATTAGAAATGCACCAACACTTCACATCTAACCTCCAAGAGCTGACACATTCTCGTCCAAAGAAACCCTACTTATACGGTTGCTATTTAAGCTGATTACCACCTACTAATCATTTGACCTTATTCGCTAATCAATTGTCATCTCTAATCCGAACGTTTAAACTTGCAGAATGACTATTTTTACCTAGCTAATCAATTGCACTAATTGATGGCTAGCCGCCAGTCGATTTGCAAGTGTCCTGTCCATTCAAAATAAATTATCAATCAATTGATAACACAACAAACTCAAAATTTCGGATTTAGGGTTTGAAAATTGATTGGTGATACCCACCAATCTATTGTTAATCCTAATTTTAGTCTTTTCAATGTTGAATTCACGTCTTGTCTAGTATCAATTGATCTCAACCTACTAGGATTTTTTCTGCCCAATATCCAGTCATTTGCAACCTATTGGGACTTTCCGTTGCGCAATATATGATCAACCTTAATCTATTGGGACTTCGTCATTGCCTAGTATCCAATCAACCTTAACCTGTCAGGACTTCCATCATCACCAAGTGTCTGTTCCTCCAAGTTCACTTAGACTTTTTATCTTGTACCAAGTATCTGATCCTCCCAGATCCACTTAGACTTTTTATCTTGTACTAAGTGTTCAGTCTTTCGTGACCCACTTAGACTTCTTGTCCATGCCAAATGTTCAATCCCCACTTGGACTTCCACCATCTTTAATCATCAAATGTCCAATCAACCATAATCCACTTGGATTTCCACCATATCCGGTCACTAAGTGTCAAGTCAACTATGACCCATCTGGATTTTTCTTTTATGCTAAGTGTTCGATCCCCTTGACTCACTTAGACTTTTCACCATCTCCAATCACCAAGTGTACAACTAATTGTGACCCACTTAGGTATTTCTTGCCAACTTCTTATTGAATTTTCAACTTCTAGTTAAGTATTTTCAACTTCTATAGGTTAACTGAGTTTCTCGTTTTGGTTCAACAACTGAAACAGAGTCTATACACTTTCCTTGCAATAAACCTAAAGAATTCTGACTGATCAGATTCAGTTATATTTTTAAAAATGCAATAAAGAAGAGAGTTAATAAAAGGAAATTACAGTGAATTAACAGAAAACTGAGACAAAGAACAGAGAACAAACATTTGTCATCAAGAAGAATGGATAACAAGAACATCCAATGACAAAGTAACAAAGAAGTTATAAATGAAGGGTACATGCTCTTGAGCTTGAAAATAATTAACAAATACAAGAACAAATGCTATGGCCCAACTTCTATTTAATAGGGCAAATTATTATCAGGTACTTATCTATTAAGTATATGTACATCAAATCTATTTAGTAACAATTGCTTCAGTTTGTAATGCTGTGGATTTCTTCCATCTCACAAGGGACTTGAGAAATTCTTGTACCTGCCACAGAGAAAGAGGTTATGTCAGCGCCAAATCCATACTAAAAGCACAATTGAAGTTAAGTAATAGCTTTGAAACTCACCTCAGATGGGTCTCTCAGAGAGTACAAGGCATTAGTTTCTTTTGACACATTCGATACTAAGATGCCAAACCCGCAGTTACTCTCTCTCAAGACCTACAAATATTCAGATTATGTATAGAAATATGCATGAATTCAGTAACCATTTCATCGAACATTTAACAATTATACCTTAAATGCATCTTCATCAGTACGGTCGTCACCAACATAAATTGGGAGTACATCATCGCGTTGGCTAAGCCCCAGTGATTCAAGCAGAAATTCAACAGCTTTACCCTTGTTCCAGTCAATCACGGGACGGACCTCTAAAACCTACATCATAAAGAGAAGGAACATAAATGATAATATATATGCATATAATAAACTATATTTTGCTTCCCATTTGGATTTTACCTTCCGCCCATGGGTGACGTGCAAACGTGAAAAACACTTTAACAGACCAAATACACGAACTCCAACTTCATCCCACATCTGAAAAACAAGTTGAGTCGATAATGTTATAGTGTTAGAAAATATGAAAAACTATTTTTGTATGGCGAAGCATTCTCTTAATGCTCCTTTTTAATTCAACTGTTACCTTTTTATCAACATTGCGGTAATGTACGGAGACACAAAACTTGTTATTCTCTACTTTGACACCAATGATGTCGTTAGTGATCTCAATTAGAGATTCATACACCTGTGATTATTTACACTGGAATTTAGGAAGAAATTGGATGAAAGCGATAGAATGAAGAGTTGAAATGGCATTTTTAGGAGCCTACCTCATTGATCATCGGTAGAAACTCACTGGCAGGCTGAAAAAGATGTACTTCTTTGCCCTGTTACCAAGAATGTATTAGCAAAATATAGGCAAAAAGATAAAAACATGATGTTTGGAACTTGATTGTTTAATCTCATCTTTTTTTTCTAAAGGAATGTTCTCATTAGGACCGTATCAAAATGCAGCTAGGACAGAAGTATAAACTCTAGGAGTACATATTTTGTTTGCTAATAAGCACAAAAGAAATCAACAGCTCAATTTCTAGAATTTTAATTAGCCTTTTAAATAAAATAACACCACCAACAAGCAGCAATGTAGTCCCAATTATTTGTCATAAACTAAATGGATCTTATCACACCATTAAAATTGATATCAAAAGGTGCAAAATCAAAATGATAATAGTTTTAACATCTGGATTTTACCTGACTATCGGTTGTCTGGATGCAGTAATCGTCAACAGCCTTGGACACTCTGACTGGCCCCATTATGTCCATACCATGACTACCAGCATAGTACAAATCGGATAGCCTAACAAATTCATGCACCTGAAGGGAAAATATTTTTCATTACATTGATATTCATGTAGCACTATCATTCCCAAACAATCATTATAACATAATTTTACATCAAGCTATACCTTATTACGAGACCTTCCACTAATAATTGCTGTTGGGAAATAATTAGCAGCTTCGTTTACAGCAGCACGCATCTGAAATAAATTAAATAACCAAAAAGAAAATAAGATTCCCAAACGGCAAAGGTAGTAAACGAGTTTTGTAGGACCAACTTACAGAACTTGACATAAATGCATGATCAGGATTATCCACAATTGGTGAAAGAGTGCCATCATAGTCCAAAAACAATGCTATTGTCTTGCATTTAGCTAAACTTGTGATTAGGTGAAAGGAATTTAGAGCAGATGGATAACTCATCTGTTCAAACAAATTAAAGAAGTTAGACAAAAGATTTTCCTGGAAACTAACTAAATTTCAGTAATTAATAATTTTAATGAACATGTGCAACAAAAACACACCATCCATGTTTGATAAGCAGCATCGTGGTCATCTAATTGAGACACAGAAATCATATCCTTGTTTAGCTTTTTGCGAGGAGGTGACGATGCTATCATGGCATCTAGCCAACCATTAACACGGACTTCTTCAAGTTTACCATTTATGATTCTGGGAATTGTTAGATACAAACCAGAAGACGAGTATGGTGATGCTGCTGGAGAATATGGTGCCATGTTAGAGGGCAATCCCAATCTTGACTTGCTCAAAGGTGCAGGATCGGTGAGAACAGGTGAACTATGGCTTGACTTCAAATCCATCAATTTAATGACAAAAGTAAGCTTAGAAGTAGCAGAAAATCTGACAGCCTTCCAAGTAGTTTAATTTGACTATTTTTTTCCTGAATATTATCCAACCCTTTTATCAATGAAAAACCACCGCTTTAATGTCTTCTTGTCAGTCGAAGTGTGCATGCAGTCCATCAAGCAGAAGCCACCTGACCACTAATATACAATAGTTAGAAGGAGAAAAGGTATAGAGCATACAAACAATCTTTAGATGGCATATGTACCTTCTCATAGATGATAAGCTAGTATGTAGTCAATCATTTGAGTTTTTTCTGTAATTTAGAAGAATCAAGTCTTTATACTCCAATCAGTTGCACGTGGCTGTAAAAGTAGGCATCGGATTAAGCAATAATAAAATAATGATTCTAGATTAATTCTCAAAAGTGAGTTCATAGTTTATGAAACCAGATGAAACAAGCCAAAAAGAATTCAAACACTGAATAATGGCCATGATGAGGGAAAATTCGTATCACAATAATGGAAATGGTAAAGTTTTTAAAAATGAAGAAAAGCACATAAATTCGATTGAAGAAATCTACTTCTGATAAGGTACTGCTGGTGGATCTAAGAGTGCCAAAATGCATTTAACTTTATCAATCATGCATCCTGTACCAAAACACCATGAGGCTAAGTATGATATAAAAGGGCATTTGTACCGTGAGGAACAGAAAATAATAGTTAGAAAATTTCTTCCATTCTAGGCTGTACTCGGAAAGGCTTGAATGCAAAGCCAAAAATTCCACCCATAAAACTTATGAACGCATAATTTAATGATCTTAATTCTTGTGCTTTTTTAGTTGCATATAATTGAATCTTCATGAATATGTATGTAGAATGAATCATCAACATAAAACTGAAGACTAAAATTTCAAGGATTTTGAGCATCTTTTTAGAAGAACACTATTACTGGCCAGACGATGATGAAACTAATAGGAAACCTATTTCTTTATTATTATATAATATTTAGAAGAGCTGCGGCCTTGTTTGTCTCCTGAAGCCTGTAGACTTGGTGCTATGTTTGGACCGTAGACCTCCACGAGAGTATTTGCTTTGGGACAACAACGAAGTATCAGATACATGTAAAATGAAGATTTGAAAAATGACACCTAGAAACCAGAACCGCTGACAGTCTTTCGAAAAAGTTTAGATGGCCTTTAAGGGGAGAGCAGTAGAAAGCTTGAAAAAAAAAAATTGGATTTACTAATCATTTTTATCAGATACTTGCTCGACAATGAGCATCACGGACAGAGGCAGATGGGCACCCCTTTTTCTTGCGAAGGACAAACTCAGAAACAGTAGGCAGACTCGCAGACAAAATCGAAGAAAAACGACAGAAAGACACGCTATCTACTTACACTGATGATTCCATCACAACGTCCATCTCCCTCCGCAGTGGCCCTTCATTCATCAACCAAGATATAATTTTGGCTACAGCATGTTGTACCAATTAGTCAAATTTCTGTCATAAAACGATAGAAGGCACGCCATCGACCTAAATGGTGGGTCAAAAGAACGCCTATGCCCATCGTGAGCTACTTAAAAGTTCATTAAAAAATCACTCCGCCCCAAAAAAAAAAAAAAAAAAAACCTAAATCTAAGGCAACTAAGGTAAGGGGGGAAAATTGATGGGTCATAACAAGAGATATAGCTAGACGATAAAACAAATTTTCCCCATCAATTTTCAATTCCCCGGGTAGAAAAATGCCGACGGAACAGAACAAGCTAAGCTAGAAGTCAATCGTAGACCGAGCAAAACCCACAACTCTGGGATCTAACCATGTACAAGGCAGGGTAAATAAATCAAGCAAAAAAGACCCATGAGCATCTATTAAAAAAAAACAAATCAAAGGGAGCGAATACCCGATAGGGGCAGAAATGGAAGAAACGGAACAGATCATTGGTGAACTCACCGGAAGCTCCTTGTCAGGCAAAGGAGATCACAAGGCGAAACTGAAAATCCTAACGACCACCCGAAACGGTCAGCGAAGAGCTGAGGACGGCGACGCGACGGCGATCGAGGAAAGCGAGAGAGAAATGCAGAGGAGAAGAGAGTTCAACCAGGCGGAGGCTCCATATTTATAGCTCTTTCGGTCCGCCGAACAGAGTCGTACTCGTCAAGGCAACGTGAGGTTGAGGTTAATTGGAATTAAATTAATTAACCATTTTTTAAAATTAAATAGTTAATATAGAAACTTCGTAAACCGTACGTAATTAGCAATAAAAGTACCGTGTTTAACTTACCCGTAATTAAATTACATTAACTAAATCCCACTCTCAATTGCTACGCGTACCGACCCACGAGCCCGCCGCTTGACCAGCACTCCATCGTTCTTCTTAAGCGAAGACTCGCTCTCGTGACGAAGCAGCAAACAGGTTTTTCGACCATTCGACATTATATTTAAGTAGGACGGCCAATCCTGTGATGGCAATGGGTTGTCCTGCGACTCCGGTATAAAAGGGGGTGGATGGAATAAGTGGAGCTGCCTAATCGGATTGCTGTACTTCTGTTGGCCGTAACCGTCGCCCCCGTCGGAGTACGCTGACCACCGCGTTCGCAACGTGGCCACGTGTCCGGGAGCTGGCGCTGGACCCGCGAGTTGCCTCGTCGCTGTCGCCGTAGCTGTCTCTCGCTACGTGAACCCCAACGGGCGCCGATAGCATCCGAGTTTTAAGCTGAAAAATCCGACCCGAGTAAACTGGTCGAAACCTGAAAGACGAATCAAACTAACTGATTTAATTTTAACTAATCAAACTGAAATAAAATTTTACTAAAATCGAATTAAAAATCTGTTTAAAAATAAAAAAACATATATGTAAAATTAATAATTAAAATTTATTCCAAAATAATAAAATTTATTAACAATAATAAATATAAAATATTAGACAGATATTATAAATTATATATAAAGCATAATAAATAATTATTTTTTTTTTATAATCTGATAGATTTGGTTAACCAAATTTTTAATCCAGAAATTGAAACCGGATTGAATTATTTAAATTAGCCAATATTTTTAAAAATAAAAACTGAAGCAAATTTCTAAAATAAATTGATTCAGCCAGTTTTTTCAATTTCGATAAATCTGACTAGTCACATTCTATCCAGACAGAAATATATTTTTTTAATTAAAAAATTAATTGAAATTATTATATATTGTATCAATAAAATTTAATATCACTTATATATCCTTAATAACGATTTTAAAAATTAAGATAATATTATTTTGATTGATCAGATTTTAACCATTTAGCACATCCTTTTCACTTTAAATGTTTAATCGAATAGTTACGCGCTTCCAGACTCACGGGGGGCGCGCTGTAGTTGGTACACGCGTGCCAGCTGTCGATGGTTGCGAACTTTGC
>JBAMIB010142828.1:0-13522 GCA_037177415.1 Kaempferia rotunda
TAGATATCAAATTAGACTTTTCTTTTTGATATACTTGTAAGAATTCATGAATTCTAATTTTTAATTCATGAATTCTATCAAAGATGACCTATGCTACTGCTTCAAAAGAAGCTTGAGAGATATTGGAAAAGGCTCTCCAAGGTGTTGACAATGTAAAAAAAGGTAAACTTTAATCACTAAGGTGTGATTTTGAAGCATTGCAAATGAAGCCTTTGCACGTGTGGCCACTTGGATGTCCGCCAACGCGCTTGCTTTCCTCCAAGTCGAGAATCGAAACCTTTCTGCAACGCGACGAAGACTTGAATCACAGGAAGGCAGCTTCATGAAGCACCGACCGAGAGAGAATCGTTATAGGAGACAACAGAGAGGGCCTATCACGAGCACGACCATGGAAGACAACACGTCGCCGCACCGGCCGAAACAAGGCTGGGGCATGAATACGATCACCCGTTGGCTAACAGCTAGGAGTGTTTTTTTTTCTTTTCTTACTCTGGTTGTTTATTCTATTATAATTTATTGATGCTTATATATAATTGGATTAGTGCAATATTACTTCATTATTAATGAAATTAATGTTTTATTATCTGGTTCTAATATATCATATATTCAGTGTAGCCATCTAAATTAATTGATTTGATGAGGTAATGGTTTTAACATTGGACAGTTTTAAGGGGCATATTTGTCATTAGGGTTATAAAGTCATTCTACTGCTTTAGTTTATTCTTCCAATTCCAGTTCCAATTCCAATCCGAATTGCTTTCTTCTCTTGCTGCGTAGAAGAAAGTGGGGCGGGAGCGCCACCTTCTCCCCCCTCGCCTCTTTGCTCTGCTTCTCTAGCATCCTCTCTCTCCAACGAAGGGAGGATTTTGCTTCAGTCCTTCCGAACTGGAAGGTTCCTCACCGATTTCAAAAGATTCCGCTTTGATGAGCTACCGGACAAGATTCCTTCTTTGGCGAAACCTTTAGTTTGGCACTTCCTCCTTCTCAGGTGCAAAGAATTTTCATGATTTCTCTTATTACGGCCTTTTTTTACATGTTGTTCGATGTGTTTGAGTGAGTCGGTTACGGCTTTCTCGATATTTCTTTTGCTTGAAAAGGGAAAAAGGAGTGCTCTTCTACCTTTTGTGATGATATTCATCTCCTGTTGACTAGTTTTTTTTGTGGAAAATTGGATTTTTTTTATCGTAAGGACTGTTTTGTTTAGGATTTCAAGTTGAAATATGTGCCTTCTTTTGTCTCGATACATCAACACAGCTAATGTTCTTGGTTTTATAGTTCTAGTCGCGTTTAATATTTTAGTGTAAATGCAGTCCTGCACACGAAGCTCCAGCCAATGCAGGATGGGAATCTAGGGAAGGTCCACTGTACATAGTCTTATCTTATTTTGCAAGATGTTGTTTCCTATACTCGACCTGTGACATGATGGTCGCATGGTAGCAATTTTACTATTGCGCCATGTCTTCCTTTCGTTTAATATTTAGTGTAATATTTTTTTTATTGTTGTGGCACACAATAGATTTAGCAATCTGTTGTCAGATTAAGAAACTTGCAAGTTTGTCAGAAAATTCCCTGTCCTTAATTTGAGTCCTCATTCTGATAGTCAGCTTTATGATCAATTATATGAAGTCCTGTTTCAGTTAGTGTTTGGCCTTTCGTATTTTTTCAGCGTAGGGCCATCCAAATAGTAAATATATGCAGTTCACATTCTTTGAGAATGATGACTAAATTTAACAAATGGGATAAGCTTTTTGTTGGTGAGGAATTTATGTATTGGTTTCTCAAGATTTGAGTCAGCACTTCAGCCATATTCCAAGCAAGGTGGTTCCCATATTTATCCTACAGGATGACATCTATTTTGCCTACTTATCTTTGACTACGTCATATGCATTAGTCTTCTTCCCATTGCGATGATTTGCATCTTATTTTTTCTACGAATAAGGGTAAGTGATATGGTGGAATTGAATAATTGATACTCTATTCGCTCCTTTCCTCAAAAAAAATAACCACATCTGAATAAACAAAATTTTAACGTGTTTTAACACAGATATTGTTTTTTGTTGTTGTTGTTGAGCCTCTTTTTTTCCCCCTGGATTATGGAGTTAAATTTCAGAAACTAAAATTTTCATGTTATACATAACTAAAAGTGAATATATATGATCTTCAATATAAGAAAATAAAATCAAATTCTCGTAAGCAGGAGTTTTCGACATCTAGCTCTATTATTGACCAAGAAGTTGATAATATTGTTGAAAATATTTTTGAAAAGTGGAGGAGCTTTTAAGTCCTGTGTGATTTTTTTGTGCTCCTTAAACAAATAGGGAAAACTTGTAAGGATATGAAACAACTACCATTTTTTGGGGATCATGGTTGGGCAGTTAGGAAACAACTTGTAGATGATTATTCTAGCAGAGATGAGTATCGTAAAGAAGGCAAAATTCGAAATACTATTATGTGGGACCCATTAGGTGTAGCTGTAGACTTGTAATAGATGATAAAACCAGTGAAAATAGATTAAGGTAGTGTCAACGTGTAATAAATTCTATAATTAGATAAGTTGAATCGAATAAAGTTGAAATTGAGAAGGATAGAGACTAGAGAGAGACCAAAGAAGGGTTTAGATTAACATCATTAAAAGTGATTTTAAATCTCTAAATATCACTAATAATATATTCTTGCTTAGAGTTTGATAGAGGGGTTGAATCCATGTTACTCGCCCCCAAATTTATGGTTAACATGGCTTGATGAATTTTCTTATTGTAATTATCATGACGAAGCATGGATATATCAGTTCACCTTAATGTATTTTGATCCAACTCTTAAATTTCTTCTTTTGGCTCACATGAAGTGTTATAAATGTCAATGGGTAGGCAAAGTTGTCAGCTAAGACATTCTCAGTGAAGGTTTGTGTTGGTGCAATCCACTTATCCACCTGTGGTTAAGGTTAACCGTGAAGGTTTGTGTTGTGCAATCCACCTCCGGTCAAAGTTGATCACCTTGAACAAGCTCAGTTGGCCAAGCTTGAGTTGACTCATATTGAGTTTCGATGTTTGAGCAATATGGTAGATGATTGAGTGAGACGTCTAGTAAGTTCAGGTTGTTCGAATACTTGGCGGTGGAGAAGTCTAAGTGGGTCAATGGTTGACCAGACACTTGATGGTTGAAAGTTGAGTTGGCGAGAGGAAAGCCCAAGTGCCTCACGGTTGATTGGATACTTGGTGGTTGGAAATCCAACGGGGAGTTAGCACGAGGCAAGAAGTCTAAGTGGGTCACGGATCATAGACACTTGGTATTCAGAAGTCCAACACGGAGTTGGCAAGAGGAAAGTCTAAATGGGTCACAGTTGACCGGATGCGTGATCAGAAGTAAAGTCCAAGTGGATCATGAAGTACTAGACACTTCACATGAGAAGTGAAATCCAAGTCGATTAAGGTTGATCAGACACTTGGCATGTGGATGAAGGCCCTAACAAATCGAGGAGGACGGGATGTTAAGCAAGTATGATAAGTCCTAACAGATCATGAAGGACCGGATGTTAGGTGAGAGTAGAAGTTCAAATAGGTCAAGGAAGATTAGATGTTTGACATAGGAGAAGTCATGGCAGGTCAAAGGCGTGTGAAGTCCCAACGGAGATTGACGATGTTGGGCAACAAAAAAATCTCGACAGGTCAAGGTTGACCAAAAGCTTGGCAAAGGAAGTTCTGGTAGATTGCGGTCAATCAGATACATGGCAAGATGAGATTTCAGCTTGAAACTGCTGAAACAAAGGTATCAGTCGATTGCTACTACCTAGCAATCGATTGACAAACCTTAAATTCTGAATTCAATGTGTGAGGGGTTAAAGGGGGTTTGCTGCATAATCAATCGATTGATGGTCTTGATCAATCGACTAGTAGGCACATCAATCAATTGCTAGGTTTGAACAATCAACTGATGACACTATAGTAATGGACAGAAGGCTTTGAACTTGATGTTCAACTCGATTGGTCGTGATCGATCGAATGCTAGAGGTTAGTAATTCATGCAAACAGAAGGTTTTGGAATCGATTGGAACTCGACTGGTCGGTCATTTGATGGGTTTGAGCAATCGACTGATGATAATCAATTTGAGTCGGAAAGAGCCATTCTGCAAGTGCAACGGTCGGATTCAATGGGACAGTCGATTGCTGAAGGCTAGCAATCGACTGCGAGGTGGAAATCACCCTGACAACAATCCTATAAAAGAAGATTTTGAGGAAGTTTGTAAATGCCGGTTCTTGAAGGTTTGGGGATGAAGTGTTTTTGCATTTCCTATCATCAAGAGAATCAAAAGTAACAAAAAAAATTCCAAAGTCAAGTTTTAATTAGTAAATTTGTTTTTACTTTCATTTGTATTTGTATTTTGATTTCTTGTTACATTGCTTGTAATAAACAAGTTGTAAGGGACTTCTCTGCCTCCGAAAGGTATCCGAGAAGGAGAAGATTAGTAGTGGCAGATCGTTAGGATTTGGCCTTTGATATAGCAACCTTGGGAGGTTGTGAACTATGCGTTGTGTCATTGATTTGCTTCAAGTTTTTGTTGTACAATCTATTGACATACAGTTCACACCAACCCCAACTGTTCGTTCAATAAATTTATGTCATATGACTTGCCATATTTTGTTTTTGATGCATAGGAGTCATCTGACTACAATAATTCTATGAGTTGTACTATATCATCCTTCTTTGTTTTAAATGAATAATGCCCTTCTTTTACACAGTTTGATCATATTTTAAGGACTTGTAGCTAATTTATTACATATTGGGAAACAGGTACTAAGTCACTGCTTCTCAAACCAATGGGGGTTGCCAACTCAAAGATTGAAGAAGAGAAAGCCCTTGTATTATGCAGAGAAAGGAAACGATTTGTTAGACATGCTATAGATGAAAGGTGTTTACTTGCCGATTCTCATTTTTCTTATGTTCAGTCCCTCTGAAATACTGGAATTGCACTCCGAAATTTTGTAGAACCTGAGTTCCCTGCTGAATCTTCCATGTATACATCAACAGCCGCAACACCTGAGCCTCTCACTTTAACTGAGAAGGCTGTTTCCCACTCCTCTAAATCATCTCCATCTATTTCCCAACGCTTGGATGAAACTGAATCATTTCCCCCAATCCCTTCTCCTCTTTCATCTAGGAGCATTCATTTAAATCATATGAAATCAGGCAAGACTTCTGACTTGACAGTCAAGGAGAAGCTTCCTACTTCAGTAACAGCCACTATGGAGTCTTCAATCAACACTTCAAAGAACGTTGTCTCAGAGTTTGATGAAATTTCATCCTTTGAAGCTCCACCAACACCTCCTACAGCACAACAATGGGATTATTTTGGTCTTTTTCATCCCATTGGCAACCAACTTTCCTTTGAAAGTGGGAGAGGATTAGATCATGGTTTTGATAATGCTGATGAAATTGGACGTCTAAGGGAAGAGGAGGGCATACCGAACCTGGAAGAAGATGAAGACAGAGCCTCCACAAATGGAAAAAATGACCTGGAGTCAGAAGATGATTTTGATCAAACAACCAAAGAACCCTCGCTAAAAAATTTCAAGAACAGAAATGTCATTTTGGAACAGCAATTAAGAAGTGAGTCTCCAGCCATACTAGCTACAAAAGACGTTGATTCTGAAGTTAATCATAAGGATGGGGACAATCTGAAGCTCACAAATGGTATCTCTGAGATTTATGAAACTCCTGAAACAACACCGACAAAAGCAGCACCTCAGGTGGCTGTCTTTCCTATTAATGGGAAGGCCCAAAAGTCTGAATCAGTAACTAATCACGAGACAAGAGATTTTGTGTCATGCATGAAAGAAATTCAAGAGCTATTTCTGAAAGCTTCTGAATCAGGAATAGAAGTTCCTAGGATGCTGGAGGCAAACAAAGTGCAGTTTCAGCCTCCATTTCCTGAAGAAAAAGGTAATACAATTAATAAGTTTTATGGAACTTGTACCTTTTTCTGCACATGGAAACAAAACTTGAAGCAATACAATTTTGATTGACATGCAAGTTTCTGTCTTGTACATTCAGGTTTTGAGGTCAGTCCTTACGCATTACTATTATTTTTGTAGCCTGGTTACCCCTTTAGTTAGTTATTCTTTATCTTTGTATAAAATTCCTGTAGACATCTAATGTTGTGCGTGTCATTCAACTTGTTTTTAAATGTAGCATCTTTTCCATCTTAATTGAATGAGTAGAATTTTTTACTAAAGTTTCTTATGCAGCTTACAAAACCAAGGCATCTGTATTCCTCGCATCCTGTTTCACTTGTATAGAAGATGCGCCTCATCCTCCAGGTAGGTCTGTGGCTTAACATCATTTTCTTGTGTTGCTTTACTTGGGTTTAGCACCATAAGTATGCCAGCTGTAGAAGTTCTTCCTTTCAGTGTATAAAGGAGTTCTGCATATGTTAAGAGTTTCTAATATGTTGAGTTTATACTGCAGTTGCTGCTGAAAATGATATGAAGTACATAACATGGCATAGGTCAATGTCATCTCTCTCCTCATCATCTAGGAGATTTGTTGGCCCTGCAACAAACACTGATATTGATGACCTGAGCAGCAGTAATATTTTCCATTCATATATGAATTCGGGTAGCCACGCGTCAACATTAGATAGGTTATATGCATGGGAGAGAAAGCTTTACGATGAAGTTAAGGTTGGTTGTTGCTCAAACTTTATTCTAATTTTATCTGTTTTTAGCCTATCTTAATTGGTTACTAGGCAGTTAAAATTTGAGAATACTGGGAATTTTAGTAGCTAACTTACTGCTCCTGATAACTCATGACAAAGTTATATGGTAGTTAACTCGGAGTAGCAAAGTTATATTTTTATACATCTACTATTTCTAGTTAGTTCTCAACACCACATTGTTAGTTAGCATGTGCATATAGTTCGTTCTTACACTTGCTAAAGTATACTGACTCTGACTGTGTTGCTACTACTGCTTCTATCCACCCTCTGCATCCCTATATATTGCTACTTTTCATAAGTTTCCTCAGGTTCATGATTTAATCTAGCACTTTCTCTTACAGAAAACAAGTCCCCGGGTTGCTTGTTTCTGGAATTTGTGTAATTTTGCTCTTAAGTTTATTTACCTTACTTTGCCTTCGTAAAAGGTCGCTCACAAGTTCATCTACCTCGTTCTTGTAACTTTGTGTTTCTTGTGTCGAATGTATTGCTAGTTGATTACAACATGTTGATTCTTTCTGTTTACTATAATGTTATATCAGGCAAGCGGTGTCATACGGAGGGAGTACGACTTGAAGTGTAATCTATTGAGGCATAAAGAGTCCGTAGAAGATAATCGAATAAAGATTGATAAAATCCGTGCTTCTGTCAAGGGTCTTCACTCTAGAATTCGTGTTGCTATCCAGAGAATCGGTTTGATATCAAAGAAAATAGAGGAAATAAGGGATAAGGAGCTCCAACCACAGCTAGAGGAGTTAATTAGAGGGTACGATTTCTTATCATCTCTTATCATCACCTCAAGTATGATCTCATTCTTATCAAAGCACTTGGTGTCGTGCCGTTATTGTTCTTTCTTCATTTGGTTGTGACCTTTCTGTTATTTCTGCAGCTTGATTAGAATGTGGAGGATGATGCTTGACTATCACAGCCATCAGTATGACATTGTATTGTTGTCTAGCAATAACAGAACAACAAAAGTTGCAGTTCGATCCGAACCACAACATCACGTTATGTCTCTTCTGTATGAATTGAATTCTCTGAGTTCAAATTTCTTGCAGTGGATGTCAGCACACAAATCATACCTTACGGCAATCAATGGTTGGCTTCACAAGTGCATCGACTTGTCGCAAAAACATGGCAGGTCATCTAGGAAGAAGCCCCAACCCTTCTCTCCGACGTGACACATAGCTCCACCAATCTTCATGACTTGCAAAATTTGGTTGCTCCTGCTCCATGATCTCCCAACCAAGGAAGTGGTCTCTTCAATAAAAGATATGGTGAACGTACTCTCCCATTTCTTGCCAACCCAAGACAAGGGTCATGGTACTATGAGGTCGACATTCTCACTACCACGCGAGGCCGTGAAAAGCGGTCTCGGAGAAAACAACCACACAAATCCTTCTTTCCCCATTGATTGGAGTCTGAATTATGATCAGTTGCAATCAGCTCTCACAATCTTCCTAGATAGGCTGAGGACTTTCGCCGAGGTATCTGTCACAAAGTACGAAGAGCTACAAACTTCGGTCAATTTGGCTCGAGATCATTACGAAAGTAGTCGGTTTGCATCGTGAAGCTTCTTCATCAATTCGAAAGGAACAAACTGTACAAATCTATGTTAGAAGTGTCATTGGTTAAGTTTTCTTGAATAAGTTAATTGGTAGTCTGAAGTCGTTCAAGTATATATGTATAGATTCTGCTGATTGGAAGGCTACTGATTAGTTCCCTCTGTATATCTTTTGGTAATAAAGGGGTTTTTGTGATATTCATGAATATTTTACACAGAACTGAGTTAGCCATGGCTTGGTCCATAAGCTAGCCCAACACAATACATAAATGTGTTATCTGAGTTCATTTGTACGTGCTAGGCGAGGCGAGGCGAGGGTGGCTCTACTCATAAGCTAGCCCAACACAAAATATGAATGCGCTATTCAAGTTCATGTGTATAGGCTAGACAAAGATGGGCTTGACCTATGAGTTTGTCGATAAGCTAACTTAACACAATATATAAAACAGACTATTAGAGTATGGACTTGACCTATACTTAGTTCATTCTAATACTCTGTATAATCTTTCAAAATTTTTGAATTTAAATCGTTTAACAAATATATCTTCCTCATAAAAATTAAAATTTGCCTCACCATAAAATTGGAATTTATTAATTGAACATTTTTATAATTTTAACTTTTAATTAATTTAATAAGTACCTATGAATATTGTCTAAGTTAGAAAAATAATTTGATGAATTAAAAATTTATCATTTTTATAGTTTATCAACATATCTAAACATATTTAGTAAGATGTGCTCTAAATCAGAGTCCATTAGACAAATAATTCTTTGTTGTTATTTTATTCATTCATGGTAATGGCCCGAGCATGTAAGCCCATATAAACTTCGATGGCATATTTTATTATAAAAAAATAGAAGATAAAATACATTTCAATAAAAAATTGGATAAGCTATTTTATTTTCTCCCATAAATATTGCTCACTTATTTTATTTTTTTGACATTGGTCTCTTATAAAATATATCCACCATACTCAACCTTATATATATTATAGTTGCATTATTCACATTTGGATTTGTGTATATTAAAAAAAACGTAGTAGATAATATTTTATCTTGCCTCGAAGCATGTACAATTAAATATAATTAAGTCTTAATTACGCTCCTTATTGGGATTAATATATTTCATAATTTAAAATTTGTAGGTGAGCTTCATGCAAAAGGGGTGCTTAAACTTTATTCGTTGTTCGGTAGTTACTCTTCAAAGATCTTATTTAATATTTAAAAGATTTTTTTTATCGATCATGAGTAGAGAGAGAGAGGTGCTGGTCGTTTCGAATCTTTTATAGTGATTGTATCGACGGTAGAGTCTTACATAATCGATGAGATAAAATGTCCACGTAAACCTGCCACGTGAGCCTTAGGCAAATCAGGTAGGAAATCACACGAGGGAAGGAATAGCTGTTTGGTCGTATGTGAACCCTTAGGCAGGTGTCTCCTTCAGGCTACTAGGTGTCTAGCCAGGTGTCTCCTTCAGGGTCAATACTACATTAGAGAATGTTAGAGAGGTTGAGTTGTCCCGACAGGATGGACCGATGACTAGTACGTAAAGTGTTGTCTCCATGAAGTCTAGGGGTCAAATCCTGGGAAAGTCAGGTGTCTGCCCTCCCTTCTGCACTAGTCACTATTAGGCCTAGTAGCCCTCCGTGATTTACCTCCTTTGTGTTGACTTGGGACGGGTTGGCGGAGGCGCTAGGAGCGAACGAAGTGCTTTTTGCCACCATGTTAGAGAGGTTGAGGCCGAATAACACAGCTTAGAAGTGGATCCTTTCTCGCTCAGAGATTGTTCTAGCCAAGCAAGTTGAGAAAGTTAGAGATAAAATAAAATTAAAATATTTAAATGGTTAGGTAACGGCTAGTAAATTTATACAATTAATACTTAAAACAAATGTGAGAGAATGATCGTGTTAATATAATGTGTATGTGACATGTGAACCTCATGCTTTCTATGGGGTGGTGGGTGTTACAATGTCAACGAATATGGATGCACTAAATGTTGGTATAGTTAGTCCTCCCTTGTGGTCTAACTCAAGTTTTAATAAATGATATATAGATTAAAGTTATATGTCATATTTCTCTAATATGTCTATCGAGTGTGCAGTATCTAGAGGACTGAAATATCAGGCTGAAGTTCAACTAAGTTGATAACTGGCATGAAATCCAGATTGGTTGAAATTTGACAGGACGAAATCTAGTTAGATCTACAATTGGATGAAATTCAGATTGATTGAGATCTGGTAGGGAGTCTTGGTGGATCAAGGGACCTAACATCTGTGATTGGTAAATAAAGGTAAACAACTGGAGGAGAGATCCAATGAGGACGCGTTCCTGGTTTAGGGAATGTTAGGCGTTGGTCCAACTTAGGGTTTCAGTGAAATTCGAAGTTAGGACCAGATAGCCCGGAGACTGTCAAATATATTACTATTCATTTTTTTTATGTAATTACTTGTTGTGCAAACCTTGTGATGCAGAAAATCAAAAGCTGGAAAATGGGTCCCCCTGACACAATCCAGACGCCCGAAAGTACGGGCACTCAGAGTTGGTCTGAGCACCCAATAAGGCGCCAAACTAGTAGGGCGACTAGCTAATGTGGCAAACGCTGAGTAGCCAACACACGTCAAAGTCCAGGCGCCCGGAGGTTGATAGATCTTCAGATATAGATGTTCGCTGAGGTGCACCCACATCAACACTCCAAACGCCTGAGGGTGGTCTGGATGCCTAGAGGTGGATAACTCACCTAAGTCCCAGGATCGAATAAACATTACTAGAGGTGCCCGGGGTGGTCCAAACACCCGGAAATGGCCTATAAAAGGACTTTGACTAGCAACTATAGAACAACACTCGCTTCGACTTTCGCACTCACGCGCTTTTCTGAGAAGACTTTTACGACACAAAAAAGTTGCTCCAACAACCAAAGCTCAAGTAATTACTTTTTCTATTGTCGATATCTTTATTTAACAATTCTTGCACTTATATTTTGTAAACATTTTCGAATCGACAGTGATTGTCCAACTAAAGCATTTCACCAGTGCGAGTCTTGAGTAAGAGTTGTCAAAGGCTCTAAAAACCAAATAAAAAAACTGGTATTAGCAATTGTCTTTGTGTTCTCATTTCTGCCTTTTCCGCTGTGTTATTTATAATGTCTTTTCAATCTTTCACTGAGACTTTTAAAAGGCATCTGATTGTCTGGAGTGGTAAGGAGGGCAACGACTCGACTGTAACGAACTCTCTCTTATAAACAAATTAATTTTTTATATCAGATATTAAACTGATAAGAACATATATTACACTTGATCCTAACTAAAAGGTTGAGAAAGGTATACTTTCTAACATTATCGATTTAAAGTATTTATAGAAGCTTATCTGCTGACTGTATTGCAAATCCTAAGACGTGGGACTTAAAAAAAACCATGTCAATGCATATTTTTTATTTAAAAAACAACCAAAAATTACTAATAAACCTTAATATAATGCATAAATACTTATTAATGAGAAAATTTTTAATAATATACCGCAGCTGAATTTTAAACTCTAGATCCTAGTTAATTAATGAGAAAATTATCAATAATATACCGCAGTTGAGTCTCGAACTCTAGATCCCTACTCAAACTCTAGAGCCCTGCTTAATTTCTTTACTTTTTAACATTCATAAGTTAATTAAAAATTAATTAGTAAAGTATAAATTCTTAATTATATATATATATATATATATAATCAGTAATTCTAAAAGTGACCGATCCGTGCATTTTATATATATATAACTCTGCACACCCTTATGTGGGCGTGCGGTGGGCGACCCTCACAGCCCCGGGCGCCCGGACCAGGTCCGGGTGCCCGAGGCTTTTTGCATGTGAGAGTTGCCCACGTGGGCGTGCATGGATTGTTGTGCAAGATTATATATATATATTACCCTGCACACCCTTATGTGGGCATGCGGTGGGCGACCCTCACAGCCTCTCCTCCAGCTTCAACGCCTTCCGCCACCAAGGCTCGGATGAAGCTTCACTATGTCAATCTATTCGACGCTTCCTCCCTCCGCCACTGGGTCGATGCTCAGTCCCATGTCGTCGTCTCCTTCGAGATCCCCGACTACACCGTTAACGTTGTCGCCACTGGCGCCCTCCGCTCCCTCGAGGCCGTCCAGTGTGCTCCCAAGCCCTACCGCTACTACCAGGCCAGATCATCGGAGATGTTCGGCTCCACGCCGCCGCCCAGTCGGAGACCTCCCCCTTGCACCGACAATCTCCCTACGCGGCCGCCAAGGTTGCCGCCCACTGGTACACCATCAACTACCGCGAGGCCTATGGGGTCTTCGCCTGCAACGACATCCTCTTCAACCACGAGTCTGCGCCCCCACTAAGGCGAGAACTTTGTGACCCGCAAGATCACCCGCGTCGCTGGCCGGATCCGCCTCAACCTCCAGACTAAGCTCTTCCTCGAAAACCTATCAGCCACCTAGGACTGGGGCTTCGCCGGCGACTACGTTGAGGCGATGTGGATGATGTTGCAGCAGGAGGCAAGGGCGGACTGCGTGGTGGCGACGGAGGAGTCCCGAACGGTGGAGTTCCTGCAGGCGACGTTCGGCTACGCAGGACTGGATTGGAAGGAGCACGTGGTGATCGATCCCCGATATTCCTGGCCTGCGGTGGCAGATAGCCAGAAGGGCGACTCGAGCAAGGCGAGGAAGGCGCTGGGGTGGAAGCAAAAGGTGGGGTTCCAGGAGCTGGTTAAATGATGGTGAATCATGATCATGTGGAGATCGCCAAGAGGGAGAAGATGCTCGCTGACGCCGGATATATCGACGCCCACCAGCATCCCTAGCTCGGATCAATTTCTGCGTTTGTTTTTTTTAAATGGTTTGTATTCGGATCAAACTTCCATCTTGTGATCGGTGACCACTGAGCTTGCTACTCAATCACACCGTCATGTTCGTTTGATTATATTTTGTCACAGTTCTCACGTTTTACCTCGACTCATAGGTCAATGTTTGTTTATATCTGAGCAGCCACATCTCTCAGCTAATAGACGAAGGAAGAGAGGAAGGGTTTTTCCAGGACTGGCTGCTTTATTAATATTTTTGGGCAAACGTTAAAAGATAGTTTCTTTATATATATATATATATATAGAGGAATGATATCCTGCGCGCCGCACAGTGCGCGCCTATGCGCGCGCGCAGGTTCCTCCGGTTTCTCTCGTCGATCTTTCTTTTTCTTTTTTTTTTTCTTTTTTGTTTTTTAACTAGCGTTATA
>JBAMIB010143036.1:0-13520 GCA_037177415.1 Kaempferia rotunda
GCGGAGCAGGCGTTTGTGGTTGAAGTGGGTGTTGACGAAGGTGATGCGGAAGCCGTAGAACCGGAGGAGCTTCGCCAGCTTCATCATCGGCGTGACGTGGCCCTGAGCGGGGTAGGGGATGCACACCGCATGAGGCTTCTTCTCCGGCTGTCTTGGAGCATCACCCATGGCCATGGTCACGCTTCTCTCTGCTGCTCTGCTCTGCTCTGCACTGCACCTCCGGCTGACTGGTTGAACTGGCGGCTCAAACCGGTCTATTTATTAATTTTATTTAATTTTATATATGTTTATTATTTAATCATATTAATCGTATATATCATTTTCGTTTATTATTGCTGTTATATCATCATTCTTAATATTAAACTCCTTTAAGAAAAGTATGCATTACCTAATTAAGTTTGACATTTGTCTAGTTTTATAGAAGGCTCCAAGAAGTAAAGGTTGGAAGTCTCCAAAATAATCAAACGAGACTAATTTTTTATGATAATAAAAAATTACAAGGGTTGGAGACCACAAAATTTAATGTAAAAATAAAGACTGAAAATAAAGACTGATGGAACATTTTGTCAGGGAATAGATGAACTATGGATTTCTTGGCTCCATTGAACTAAATTGATAAGGAATATTTATTTATTCCTCAGTTCATAAAAATCTTGTAAAGTATACAGAAGGAATAAGTTTAAAAGATTAATGCCCATTAATTAAAATGATCATTCTAAAGGTAAGTTTTATACAAGACTTATTATTATATTATATAAAATTGAAAGTTAGATTATAATTTGAGTTCATGAATAAAAGATGAAAGCAGATATGAAGAATATGTTAAATGGATATACAAACATATGATAACGTACAAAATAAGAAATTAGAATATTATAGAGAAAGTAAAGGTTATTCATATTGAGTAAGAACTACTTAAGTGGTAAAATATATACTTAAACGATCAATAAATATTCTAGTTATACAATGTAAAACTAGAACAAATACACATTAAATGAAAAAGAGAAAATCAAAGAAGATTCTTTTAGTAATGATAAAATAAGATAAATTTTATTTAAATATATATAATAATATAGTAGGAGTGATTCATATAGTTAACTTCATCTGGCAATATAAGACTTGATTGTTGTTGTCTTTTATCAACAATTAAGGGTAAAATCTATGGGAGTTCCAAATTATGTAAATCATCAAAATGGCACCCTTTTTAGAAAAATCAAAAGGATGTCCTACCAGCTATTTTATCTTGAGAATACTTTTACTTAGAATGCTATTGTAGTAACTCGTAGCTGTTGCAACATATTGAAACTACTTGATAATTGTTATAATGTGTAACACTTGATATAATATTATTGTATTATTTGTTGTAGTTACTTAGTAGCTTCTACACATTGAAGAAATAATCTAGTAGGTGTTGCAACTATTTTCAAGTGATTTTAACCGATTTAAAATTATTTTGATGGATTTTAAATAATTTTAACTAAGTTTGTTAAAGTATTTTGATTTAATAGTATTAAGAGTTTATGATTTAGAATTTAGGATTTTATAATTTAGGATTTAGCTACAACTATTTTAAAATAACTTTGACTAATTTCAATTTTTTTTATTAATTTCAAATAATTTTAATTAAATTGGTAAAGAGTATTTGTTATAATAATAATTTGTACGTAGTAATTTTGATTAAGAAAATGTTAATTTTCACTATTATATTAACTATCGAGTAACTTCTAAACGTTGTAGCAGCTACTTTTAGTTCTTATAAAGATGTAGCTAAACCCCAAAAATTGAAAACTATTGGTGGCAACACCTCATGCATGCATGAACCTTGGATCATAAATTTTGAACACTATTATATCAAATTACTCTTTATCAACTTGTCAAAATTATTTAAATTTCATTAAAAATTATTTAAAATTCATCAAAATTATTTTAAATTAATCAAAATTACTTAAAAATAATTACAACAGTTACTTTGTAGCTTTTATACGTTGTAACAGCTACCGAGTAGCTACTACACATTATAGTAGCTAGTCATAGTTACTACAATAATGTTTAAAGTAAGGAACAACATTGTAATAACTACTTGATAGTAACTACTATAACAACATTAGATAAGCTCTATTTTAGACATAAAAATAGACATTCTTTTGATTTTTTTTTTTTTGAAAAACACTCGTCTTTTGATGATTTATATAATTTGGGACCTCCTTTGGATTCTTTTTCCCCAACAATTAATTTTAAAATTTGCAACTATTTCAATATTTGTATTTTTATTTTCTTTCAATCTCATCATGAACTATTGCTATTAATAAACCTTTTTTTTTTTTAGAACCCTACTAGGGTGCAAATGAGCCGAGTTAGCTCGTTTAACTTTCGAGCTAAGCTCAAGCCCATTTATAACTAGCTCGAGAGCTTGTCGAGCTTTATCAAACCGGGCTAATTTATATTATAATATTTAAAATAATATTATTTCAAATACTAACAATAAGTTGTAGAAGTTCTTATGGCTAGAGGGTTTTTGTTTCTCCTTATGTTTGAATCTTTGCATTCGTGCGTGCGTGTTTCATTTTAATTTGATCTTGCGAGCTAAGCTCGAGCACATGATTAACTAGCCGAGCTCGAGCCCAAATTCATAAACTCGCTTGAGCAGAGCTTGTTCATTTGCAGCCCTACCCCCTAGCCGAGATCAGATCCTCTGGTCCACAAATTTGTGGACCAAGGGATGGTCCACACCCAATTTGAGGCCGGATTGATATCGCAATCCGGCTGTAATTTTTACTTGTTAGAATTCATGAATTAAAAATTAGAATTCATGAATTCTTACAAGTATATCAAAAAGAGAAGTCTAATTTGATATCTATTTTAATTGTCATTGAAAGAAGATATTACATGCCTTTATATAAGGTTAAAATTAATTCTATAATTCACATCAACTGATGTGGGACTAATGCAAATATAAAATAATGCATATGTTAACATTACTGTCCATTGATGGGTTCACCCGCCCATCTTGGTTATAGTTTGGATTCGGGTGGGCAGCCGGAGGTCACCCTCCATCGGCGACAGGTAGTCTGGCCACCCTTCCACCTCTGATGGCCTTCGAGCAGTCTCCGGCAGCCCGTCCGAACCCAAACTATAACTAAGATGGGCGGATGAACCCGTCGATGGAACGTAAAAATTACGACCGGATTGCGACATTAATCCGGTCTCAAATTGAATTTGGACCATCCCCTAACTATAAATTTTTAGACTAGAGGATCTAGCCTCCCCCTACCCTCTGTCGCACACAATAGAGGCATTCAGGATGCACACGGTTGGCGGCGGAAAACTTGTGTTGCGTGACATTGGTCCAAAGTACCTACGTGTGAAAAGATAGTAGGCGAAGAAAATTGGCTGCGGCATATATGTAAAGGTTTGTGGATGTACCTGATGGGCGAACCAAGGAGAGGGCAGTGACCGGCAGTCCACCTCCTGACACATGGGTTATAAAAAAGAATAATAAAACATATTTTTATTTATGACATAAACTCTATTATCTTTCTTTTAATCTCACCATTTCTAGTTAATCTATTTAGACGTGATTAATTTAAGCTTCGTCTAACAAATTCAATCTCTATTTTCTAATGCTACAAGTGTAGGATCGAGATAAGCGATAGGAAGGTAAATATCATAATAAAAAAATTCCAGATTAAAACTTGATTTGTTCGAGTACGCAGTGGAAAGTAAAAATTAGAACAAAGAAGCAGAGGACACCGTTGTTTTTACTTGCTTCGAAGTCTTGTAACAGCTCCTACTGTGCAAGGCTCATGAACCTTGATAGTTTACTTTGTTCAATTCATTAAAAATTCAAAATCTTACAATTGAATACAGCAAATTTAGGAAATAAGTATAAAGCAAAAATTTAAACAATACTGACGATCTTGTCGGTGCAGCGTTCCAGCTTCTTCGAATCGCGTAGAGGCAGTAGCACGTCACAAGAACGGAAGCTTTAGAAGTCGTAAGAATTGTTGTGAACAGTTGCGAACAGATGCATTGAAGAGGCAACCGAAGGCTGCTTTTATAGCACACTGAGGGCACCTTCAAACCCCTGGAGGGCGCCTCCAGCCGGATCGGATCAGCGCCAACAAAGTCTGCTCCTATTCGCACGAGGACGCCCTAAACACGCTGAGGGCGCCTTCGAAGCGTCCACGTGGCAGCCGAAGGTGAAAGCCTTATCCGGCAAATCTATCTCCGCGAGGGCACCCGCGATCCTCGAAGGCGTCGTTCCTCCTCCGCCGAAGGTGCCTTCTTCCCTCGATGGCGCCCTCGCACCCTTCTGTGCGTGGCCGGCTGTGCTGTCATATTTTCTTTCTTTCTTCTTTATATTGGGGTTAGTACAAACAATATGGAAAAATGAAAACAGTAAGAACAGCTAGGGCTGTCTTGGTACTGACTTTCATGTTTCACCCGAAACCCTAGGTCGGACCAATGCCTACTGTTCCCTCTTCGAGGAACGCGTTCTCACCTACTCCACTTAGGAGAATTTACCTTTTGGCAACCGGCACTTCCGATTGGACTTTTGTTCGGCCTCCGAAAAGCCAGAACTCGACGACATCCGATCCTTGACCCGTCTCGACTCCTATCCGCTGTCCTCGCTCGGCAAAGACTTCTACTCGATCCCCGAGACCAAGACTTCGTGCTCGGCTTCACTCACCAAGGCTTCGTTGTCTCATCCTCGACCAGGACTTCGTGCTCAATCCTGCAGGTCAAGACTTCGTTCCTAGATTACCTAGGACTTTCCTGCACACTTAACAAACCATATTAGTCCACAACACAACTTTAACTTTGAACCCTTTATCATTATCAAAATAAGGTTTGATCTTGGTACTTCTGGCACCAACAATCTCCCCCTTTTTGATTTATGGCAACTCTAGTTCAAAATTAAGCAAACAAATCACTTAAAACAAAAATTGGGGAACACGGATAGATTTAAGGTCTCCCCCTCAACTATTTACTCTCCCCCTTAACTATTTATTCATTTTAAGTTTAAGAAAGGAGATGGAGATTTTGAAAATTCAACTTTTTAAACTCCTTAAATATTTGGATTGACTAGTTTAGAGTTAAAATTCATGAATAGTTTGGAAATTCAAGTTAACTAAAAAATGAACTAAGTTAAAAAGCCCAAGTTAACTGTTATAAAGTATAGTAGATAAAATTAATTTTTAAAACAGAGTTAAATTAATTGAAAATTTCTAAACAGAATTTTAGCTAAAAAGAAACTTTTAACTGCTCTCTCTCCCCTTTTCAACTATTCTAGAAAAAATTGATTTAAAATTTTTCAAATTTATTCCAAAATTTTGACTTTTAATTTTGAAATAAACACACAAAAAAATTAGTAAAAAAACTTTTGAAGAAATTTTGAAAAATATTTTAGTAAAAAACTTTGAACTAATCGCTCCCCCTTTGCTATATATCAAAAATAACGTATGAGGGAAGTGAAAAAGAAGGTATCAGAGCCACAGAGATTACTTGAACATAAATTTAAACACTCATTTATATTCCAAGCATGAAAAATAGAAATAAGGTAAACAAACAATAGTTTTGAAAATAATTTTAAGTATACATACTAAAAATTAAATCTATGGCACTTGTTTAACCTTTTTTTATACTTACTAACTGTCATAAGCAGGCTTTCACTTGGGTTAGTCAAGTCAAATGTAATATTTTAAAGAGGTTAAACTGAGCCAAGTTACTTCACTTGATTAATTTGAAGCGTATTTTTATCTCCCCCAACTTGTAATGATGCACTGTCTTGAAGCATCTTAATTCTAGGGCATTATATATCATAAGCATCGCAACACAGTCTAGGTTGTCAATCAAGTTAGTCCTACTGTGCTTATGAAATGATGGCTTCTAAATCTATAGGACCATGCAAGCTAAAGTTAGGTCCTAGGCTAAGTCCAGATCACCGAGAAGAAAAAACACCTAGTTTTGAAGAAGGTATTTTGAAAATAAATAAATCTAAGTATCGAATTTTAAAAACCAAGACAAGATTTGAAAGTAAACTTAGAAGAAAAAAATTTAACATTGAAAAAAAAATTGACTAAAATAAAAAATAAAACAAAATTCTACTCTATTAAGCACATTCCAACCTGCCTTCTTAGTGAATTAAACTCAGACTAAGGTAAGGGTTTAATAAAGATATCAGCTAAATTGGATTTAGACTCTATATGTTGAAAGATAATTTCAGCCCTAGCAACATGATCTCTAATGAAGTGACGTTGGTAAGTTTATAACATAAATGCTATTTTTCCTTAGTCCCTTTAGGGTTACTTCTGGGTCTTGTAAGTTGCTAATAAGATAAAGCTAACAAGATAACCAGTATCACAGAGTTGACTTATGCTAAGTAAGTTAAATTCAAATTTATCAACTAGCAGTACTCTTTTAATAGTGAAATTGGAGCTTAATTCAATATTCCCTGAACCAATTACCTTAAGTGTAGCGTTGTTGTCAAATGCTACTGTTCCTAGGTCCTTGAATTTCAATTTTGTGAACTTTAATTTGTCCCCAGGCATGTGTCTGGAGCACCCACTATGCAATATCCATTGGTACAAATCTTTATGTTTCTACACATAAAGTGCCCAAATTTGGATCCATTTTAGTAGAAGTATATGATAAAGAGATTGAACTCACTTGCCTAGTCTGTCTCACCCAACTTAAATGATCAAGCATGCTATTAATTTTGTGAGACTGATTTCAGTCTAATCAGTTTGATCTGATTAGCTGGAAAGTTTGGAATTAACGTTTAATTTGGAGTTTAATTAAAGTTTAAGTTAATTAAAGATTAATTTGGGTTTAAGTTAAGGTTAAAGTTAATTAAAGATTAATTTGGGTTCAATTAGAGTTTAATTTGGGTTAAGGTTAATTAAGGTTTAATTTGGGTTTAGGTTAGTTAAACTTTAATTTGGGTTTAGGTTAGTTAAGGATTAATTTGGGTTTATGTTAAATAAATATTTAAGTTTGATTAATGATTAATTAAATGTTTAGGGTTTAGGTTTTAATTAATTAATGTTAATTGACTTTAGTTAATGTTTAATTAATCAAAATTCAGGTTTAATTATTTATGTTAAATTTTAAGGTTTTAGGTTTAATTAATCAAAATAAATGCGTTGAAGGAAACTAATGCTAATAAAATGAAATTGCACAAGATTAAATTGAGCAACTAACTATGAATTAAACTAAAGCAATGATAATTTTTTAATGATGCTAAAAACATAATTAAACCCTAATGGGCAGCAAGAAAACAGAATCAACAACAAGTTAAACAACTCAATTGTCAAATCTCATTCAAATCCTCTCCTTCATGCTGTCACACGTGAATCGTCTCCCAGAACTCTTAGCAAACACATCAAAGACCAAATCCAGATCATCAATGCAACTGCAACAGATCCAAACACGACAAAGAATGCTTCAAAGCATTCAGATCTGAATAGCTGTCTTCTACTCATGAAGAATGCCTCATGGAAGATGTTGTGGGCTTTGGGAATCATCAATCATCATCTCTTGATCTCTGTCAGCAATGCTAGAACGCCGGCAAGGTTTCACCGGAGATGGAACTTGCACTGCCGTGAAGAACTCTTCAAGAACAGAGCTGGTTCTGCCGAATCAAAGGGTTGAAGATTCCGGCCAATTCCATCAGTCTTCACCCGAGAAGAAGATTGCCGAGTCAAGAGGAATCAATTGCAGATGAACAGGAATGAAATCGATCGGAAATTGAGAGGGAACACATGCCAGATCGCGGGAAGGAGAAGGCGGAGTCGCGGATGAGCAGTGCGTGGTCACTGTTCATCCGTGATTTGTTTCTCTTTTATACCCGGTTCAACTGAATCGGGTTCAATTCCAATCCTGGCCAGTTCAACTCTGGTTCAGGTCCGGTTCAATGCCAATTGGGTTTGGTTCAATGGAATTTAGGGTTGGGGATTAAGTGGTTGAGCTCGAGTTGACTCCTTTGGGTTCAATTGGGGTTGTGTCAATCCGATTAAGGCCCAATTACTCCTTCAATTGATGAAATGAACCCAAATCTTTCATTTGGTTGAATTGACTTGACTTGAGTTAGCTTGTGAGTCTATCCTCCTACAAAGCCACATCCAAATAATGAATGATTAATCATGAAATACAAGGAGAAATTATAATTAGGTCCAAATAAATTTTCAAATCACAAATACGACCTAATACATCATTATCCAAGCAAAAGTAACTCAATAATCAACCAAATCATAAGTTCAATAAGTGAATCATCATGCCTCCCTTGTTGTTGTAGGTGCCTCCAGCGCAGTGGCTGGGGTTCTGGCCGAAGGCGCCTTCAGTGGCATTAAAGGCGCCTTCTAAGGTTCTAAAGGCGCCTTCCTAGCGATAAACTGCGCAGGTTTCGGCCGTTATCAGCTCCGAGTCAAATGAGATATATACTTTGACGTTGGAGGCGCCTTCAGAGGAGCTGAAGGTACCTTCAGTCCTCCATAAAAGTGTTGGTCGGCCATAGATTCAAGGATAAAAAATTCTACATGTCCTTGCATATTCTACTGCTTCCTAGTGCTCCAGAATTTCACGACCACTACCGAGCTGCTGCTTTGGACCTCCGACCACTATCAACAGCTCTATGCCAACTCCTGGAACTTCAAAAGTCGATCCTTTTGAGTTGGTAACTTTAATTTCAATATTGCATCTGTACCTATTTCTGATAAGAGAAGTGTAGATTGTTACAATTCTCTAACATTTGTATTCAACCCTCTTCTGGCGTTCCTAGAAGAGATTTTAGTGAATTGACCAATGATATGATTCGAAAGATTGTAGGCCTTCGAGTAGGAGTCATCAAAGGCTTCGAACGAAGTAACTTCCTGTGTACTTATGTATTTTTCATTCCGTAGCGTAATTTCTCTCTGTATTTTTCGTAATCGATATTCACCCCTCCCCCCTCTATCGAACGTGCTACAATCCTATATGTTCCATGTTACAATTAGACATGCTGAAATTATATAACATCTTATTTATATAGGACTTTTATGACAGACTCAAAAGTCTTTTTTGAACGATCTCTAATGATCTTCACCTCTAAGATGTATTCAGCTTCTTCGATATTCGTTGTATCAAATTGTGATGATAGTCACTTCTTGACTACATTCACATACCCTATGTCATTTCTAGCTATTAGCATATTATCAACATATAATGATAAAATAATATACTTTCCTTTTTGTCTTTTCAGAAAAATACAATGATCCTCATTGATCATTTTGAAACCATAAGATAAAATCATATCGTTAAATCTTATGTTCCATTGTCTTGATGTTTGCTTTAGCCCATATATAGATTTTTCAAGTCTACATACTTTCTCTTCTTTGCCTTCAATAATGAAACATACTGGCTGAACCATATAGATTTCCTCATCAAACTCACCATTAAGGAAAGCGGTTTTTACATCCATCTGATGTAATTCCACGTCATAATGTGCCACAAAGGCAAAAATAACTCGTTTTGACACCAATTTCACTACGAGAGAAAATTTCTCTTCAAAGTCAATACCCTCAAATTTGGTAAATCCTTTTGCAACTAAACGAGCTTTGTATCTGTTAATCGATCTATTAGCTTTCCTCTTTATTTTGAGAATCCATTTATTCCCAATATCCCTTCGACCAAGAGGAAGATTAACTAAGTTCCAAACATGATTCTTATTCATAGACTTCATCTCTTCAACCATTGTGGCTTTCGACTTTTCTCTAACTCAACATCTCAATGCTTCCTCAATAGATTGAGGTTCATCATCGTCAACTAGGAGTGTCATCGATGCCTCATTCTCAATATCAAGCATCTTCTTAGGTTTGATTTTATTAACACTTCTTTATAAATTAGGTTATTGAGAAGTCAACTCATGACTTAGAAAATTACTCCCATCAGGTTGACTAGATTCAGGGATCTTATCTTAGTTGATAAAGGAACATTATCCTCTTCCTCTATTGCAAATAAAGGAATTATGTTATCAACTTCACCTCTGGTTGGGAATTCAGTTTCAAGAAAAGTAGTATCTCTTGATTCTATTTCAGAGATAGTTCCATCTACTTGCTCACCAATGAAAAATAACCTTTAGAAGTATCAGAATACTTTATAAAGATACACTTCTTACACCTAGGTTCCAATTTTCCATATTTGTGAGATCTATCATGAACATATGCAGCTAACCACCAAGGTCTTAGATTGCTCAACTCTAGTTTTCTGCTTGTCCATCGTTTATATGGAATAGATGGAACTAACTTTGAAGGTACTTTGTTAAGTATATAGTCACAACTAATAATGCATCTCCCTAATAGGAGATCGGCAAATTAACCTGTGCAATCATAGACCTAACCATTTCAAGAAGATCACTATTTCTTCTTTCAGCAACCACATTTTACTGTGGTGTTCCAGGGATTTTTAGTTTTCTAATAATCCCTCTATCATTACATATTGTCTTGAACATATCGGACAATATCCCCCCCTCCTCAGGTCAGTACATAAAGTCTTAATTTTACATTCTGTTTGATTCTCAACTTCGTTCATATAACGAATGAAACAATCCAATGCTTCAAATTTATGAGAAATCAAATACATATGACCAAAACTAGAGAAATCATCAATAAATGTAATGAAATAGGAAGCTCCATATTTAGCTTTCACATTCATTGGAACATAAATATCTGAATGAATTAATTGCAATGGTGACTCAACTCTAATAGCCTTGCCAAATGGTTTTCTTATTGATTTTCCAACAAGATAATGCTCACATACAGACAAGTGAATCTTCACCCAAGTGCCCAATAGACCTTCTTTAGCCAACCGATTCATACATTCTTGTCATATATGTCCTAATCTAGCATGTCAAACCTCATCAGTTATATCTGCATCACTAGTTAGATCAATGTTTAAAAAATAATCATCAATTGCACAATTGATATCTAGTTCTACATCAAGAACTATAAAACCATTCGTAAAAAAAATCATACCTGATTGACACTGAGTCAATCTTAAGTTCAACACATCGACTGTAAAAACTAATACAATACCCTAAATCAAGAAGGCACGTAACGGAAATAAGATTCCGTCGAATTAAGGAGCATATAAGATATCATGTAGAAATAAAACACTACCGCCACGGAGGTTAAGTTTGCAAGTGCCTACTCTTTTGACTTCAAGTCTTGCATTGTTTCCTACATAGATTTATTTGTAGCGAGCCGGTACCTGACGATACTCTACAAATGTAACTTGCTCTTGAGCTACATGGTTTGTTGCTACCAAATCTATAATCCATAAAGAATAAAAATCATCTAACAATACTGAATTAGCAACAAAATGCTCTGGAAAAGAAGACATACATAAATTTACCTTTTTTGACTTAGTGCATTCCCGAGCAAAGTGACCTTTCTTGCCATAATTAAAATAAGTCAACTTGTTTTTAGGTTTCAGTCTAGTCTTCCTTTCTTCTTGATTGTGCCTAGTACCATAGTAGCAAATTCTTTCTTCTTTCCCTTCCCCTTCTTGAACCATTTCTTCTTCTTGGATCCAGATAATCCAACAGAACTGATAGCCACATAAGTCAGTCCAGAAATCCTTGCAAATTCTATTCTCTTTGCTTCTAATTCAACATGGTACGAGATATCAGCGAAAGTCTTGATACTCTTACTATGAGTTAGGGTCTGCTTTATGGTCTCCCAAGAATCTAGACGAGAACAAATAACTGTTTGAACCTGTTGCCCATCAGTCAACTCATGATCTGCAGTTTTAAGCTCCTGAATCTTGTTCGACATCTCCTTGAGGTGTTGAACCATTGAAACATTCAGATACTTCTTGTAGCTATCAAACCTCATCATCAACTGTCGAAAGTTGCTCAGACTTACTCCACTATATTTTTCTTTAAGGGCTACCTAGACTGCATGACTTGTCACTCCCCAGAAGATTCCCTACCCGACAAAAATCGGGCAGCATCTCCCCTATACCAGTGACAATATGAAGCATAGATACAACGCTTACACAGCCAACACGGCCAGTACAAAATCACACATAACCACACAGTTTATACACAATCACACTACTGGAACAATATAAAATAACAACCACGCAATTTATATGAACAATCTATATGACTAACAAAAGAAAAAAAATAGTTTACTTACCAAGCTTGATGACCCACTTGGCTGGAACACAAAAGTTGACGGCCCACACGGCCGGAACACAAAAGAAACATCGCAGTGGAAAACCATGGGTATCACACCCAAAACCCATATACGAAAAACATAATCATGAAGGCTAAATCCAGAGTCCAAGTCACTTAGTACAATACCAATCCAGTATAAGATCTCAATAGTAAAATAACATAAAACGAAATGAACACAACGAAAAATTATACTCATCTAAACAATTACGACAAGGGGGACTAGCAGCTAGACTCTCCCGACAGCTTTAACCTGAAATAAGAGTAAATCAACGGAGTGAATTCAATGAACTCTGCGGTATCGGGCAGACATGCATAGCAAGCTATACCTATCAGTAATAATCATGCCAATACAATCTCCTGAAACAATATTAGGAAAGGTAAAACTGAACTACTGAAGAACTGTACTTACCAGAATCTCCTATCCTGACATAAGGGTGTGAATCATGCAAACAAGTGCAGGGTCGTCAGACTACATATATAATGTCTCCTCTATGTGCATATCAAACATATGCAACCACCAAAATAAAGCAACCAAAATGCAGGAATCACACACAAATAAATGCAATCTAGGCAATATGCATATGGTGCAAATGACATGGTCACCCCTGACGCAGTCAGTCACCGTTATGTAAATGGTGAGATCAAGTGGGTAGGGCTGTGACAATTGTGCACTCTGCCATCACTGCTCATGCATGACCGAGTGGACAGAATGCTATCAAAGTACACCTATCTTCCTACCCCCATGCTAGATGGGGGAGCAAAGCTCTCATCTCCTCTTCTGCGTGCCCGAGTGGTTAGGATGCTGTTGTCGGCGTATACCTATCTCCACCCCATGCCACATGGGGGAGCATCGCGTTCATCCCTCGTCTCACAGTCGAAAGGAGGGATCCTTGTCTGCTACCACACTGCATCATCATTACCCCTGAGCAGACGTGTGGAGCTCTGATAAAGCAACTGCACACACCCTCCTAAGGTACCACTAACCCATGAGTGGCAGTGTGTGCAAATCATGTAACTAGCGACGAGCTCAACCACAAAGGAGTCGATGATCGCCAGCATGCAATTATTCAAGATGATGTATGACACTAAAGCATGTACCAACGTGAGTCCATATCGATGACCTATGTATCATTAGTCTAGGTATACAGGCCAGATACATCTAGTAGGTAATTGAGTGCTCAGTATTGCAATGTATATCACTACTCCTATGAACATACGTACACATGGCAAGTATCAAAATGATATAGAACTAAATGAGTAACAGATAAAAAAAAGGCATACAACATGTATCAAGTGGTGACAT
>JBAMIB010143144.1:0-13519 GCA_037177415.1 Kaempferia rotunda
ATTAGACGTTAAATCGATAGGCTTTTCGCTTAAGGGGGTCATGTTATCCTTCATTTAAGAGGAGATTGTTGGGGTTACAAGGTTGCAAACATAGTCTCATATTGAAAACACATGAAAAAAATTATGGATTTATAAAAAAATATATCTCTATTGGTATGAGACCTGTTGGGTAAAACCTAAAAATAAAACCATAATGGCTTAGGCCCAAAATGAACAATATGGGAGATATCTAAATTCTTTTGACACTATCATAATATACCCTTGGAATTGTACTTCAAAAATTATGAAAATTCTTTCAAATTTAGGTGCACAATGTGGATTACAAATATCAAGGCTATCATATTTCAATTTCACATAAGCTCCATTGTTTAGTTCCTTAATTGCAATAATGCATCTTGGTATATTAGTATAATTGTCTTCATGGTCTCCTGCCACTACTTCCATTACAATTTCCCTTCCCCTAAACAGTTTACTAGAATGAGCATGGATTCCATATTTTGACCTCAAAGCACAATCTAGCTCTTTCACCGATTTTGGTGTATTATTTTTGTATTCTTCTTTGAATTCATTTGCAATCCATTTTATTGTTGCTCCAACACCTTTCAGATTCTTAACACAAGTATGATCTCCTTTTATGTTTTTTTTTTTATCTTGAATGTCACTCCAGAAGGAATTGTATATCTAGCAAGAATGTTTTTTGAAATGTTGCATATTATCAAATATCTGCCCTTCTTTCAAAATTATAATATGATTTCCATTATGATCATGTTGAAATTCAAAGTACTCTCCTTCTATGTTATCACTTAATACTGCAAATTGGATTCCTTTCTTGAAAATCTTCATCAGTGTGATAGATTGATTGATCTTTATCACTCAAATTGTTCTCCTCATAATCATCATCATCATTTGATTCATGAAGTGAACACTCATCATTTTTGGCATTTTCTTCAAATTCAGAATCACTCCATTCAAAAATCTCTTCAACATCTATGCTTTCCTCTTCATCTAATTCGTCATTTTCAATTAACTTTGAGGAAATCATATTTTCATCTCCATGAACTTCTGTCACTTGTGAGTTATTGATTATATTTTGAGAACTTTCAACTCTATGGCAACGTGTTATGTGTGAATTTACACAAACAGTTTGCAATCCAATAGAAAAATATATTATTATGAAACTTTCTATATCTTCATTGTTATTGATAATAACCATATCACCGTAAGATGCCTTCTAGCATTACTCTATTACTCAACTAGCCTATTCTATTTCCTGATGCAGCGCCACAAACAAATACTCATAACCAGTTGAACTCGAATTTTCTACAATCATTTTGTCTTCCAAATAGTTGATCTCCAAATTAAACCGCATTTCCTAGAACAATAAAAATATGGAGAAAATCAATCCAAGATGAGGAAAATAGCTGTAGAAATCTTGTTACTATAATGAAACATTTTATCAACCATGCTATGTGTAACTATAATAAAGCATTTTAGATTCGGTTAAATTTGGGATGGACGGCTTTGGCAGACATGGATGAATTGCTTATAGTAAGATAGAAGGGATGTGGGATAGGATAAAGATTCTTTCTTCTAAGCTTGAAAGCCAAGTATCTCTTTTTCTCTCTTGAAACAACTGCCTAAGGAAAGAGTAAAAGTCTGGCATCTCCATTAACATGTCTCTTGCTTGATTTAAAAACTTTCCAAGTTCTTAAATTGAAGAAAAATTTAAGAAAAATAAACTCCAAAGATTAATAAACTAACATGTGTTCAAAGCGCTTTTCTTGCAAGAGGCAAATTGTATTTCTTACTGCGGTGAAAGAAGGGTTTTTTTTTTTACAGTGGTGAAGATGTGGAAAGGGAATAGATGGAGTAAAATTGATTTTATTAAAATATTCATTAAATATATTTAATTATTGAAAATAAAAAGGTTTTTAATTTGGAGAGAAATGCCGTCGAAAAATGATTGACAGACTAAATTAAAGTAAATTAAATGTTCCTACGAACGCGGGATCCACACGTTATGCACTTACGCGTGCTAACTGCGTAACATGGGACGAAAGACACCATGTCGTGCAGATGATGTATAGTTCTAGTGGTAGGTTAGTGTTAGATCGAGAACTGCACGGGATGGTGTTCGTGCATGTTGCAGGTCGTAAGTCGCACGATGGCTGTCCCTACACACATGCCACATGTAGCTGAAAGTCCGGTTGGACGGGCAGCACACCGACAGACAATGTCCGCATGCACTGCCCTACCAATATCTGTCAAGAACAGCTAAAAGTAAGAATATCTATAACGCTCATTTTCGTGCGGTGGTGAAGAAAACGCTATCATATGGAATCGCAAGGAAAAAGAACAAAACGATGTTAAAGACTTTCTAGTACAAGTCCTCAGTACCTAGTTAACTAACAGACATTATGGAGACTATGTGACCGCCAGTCACGTTCAAAGTAAACACGGCCAAGAAACTTCCTTACATAGCGAAGACAAGATCTTCACTGTACTGGATCATGAAGTTGACAATAAAGGCCTTTGTGATGACATAATCATCGAGATCATTTGTCTTGCACCTGAAATAAATCTTTATAAAAGATAGGCGTTATGTATAAATGCGTAGGGGAGACGTCCAAATTTTGATACTGATACTCATATCAAGTCAGTGTCGAACAATAGAAAACTGAGGTTCTTATTGCAACATGCACCAAACAAAAGCACAATACACAAGCTCCCAATCTCGCGAGGAAAATGAACGAACATTCAATGCAGAAAAGAACTGACAGTATTCTTGGTAGTAGAACAAATAGATGAGCATTATTTGCCACATTGGCATAATAACGATCATGTCCAATAAAATTTTTCCTGATCCACAAAACACCCCACGAGAAAGAGCAACATGCAGGGGTATCAATTTAACATGAATCATTATTTTATTGAACAAATAGAGAAATCAGGTAAGGAACGAAACATCAAAATGCCTAGAGAGGGAATGTAATACAGAATAATGACAGACCTGTGAGGTTTATGGAAAATGATTTCTAGGGAAGTCTAGTTATTGAAAATTACACCATTAATTGATGTTTGGATCCACCTGTACAATTTCTTTAATACCATCCCCCGTAGTTTCAAGTAATTGCTGCTACTTTCCTCTTTTTCTCAAACCAAACATTGATCACAGAGAAACATGACCATCGCGGATCAAGAATTCCTTTTTCCCACACTTGGATAGTTATTTTCCTTGTTGGTGGCTCCTCTGGGTTTAAAGTAAACAAAAAAGAACTCAAATATACCTGCTGCAAAAAATAGTATGCAATGTAAATTTGCTGTCACTATAGTTTTGACTTTAGAATTTGACCGATATTAATGTAAATTTAGGCGAAAGGATAGGACAGGCATTCATTTAAGCTTCACAAGGAATTTGACCACGATTGGAAAATATAAAATTATCAGCAAACTTTTAGAAAACGTAATATAAGAAACAGGGCTAAGAAACAGGGCTAAGGAACTAAGATTGCTTAATATAAGGTGGAAGAATATTTCAAAGTTAGCATTAATTATCCTCTATCAGACAATTCTACTCAATGAGACCAATGCTTTTCTATACTTTTCCAAGCTAGATACACCCACTTGTCAATGAACAAGTGAATCTAACTATGAAGAGGATAAAATCTAAATAAATTTGGCAGAAAATAAAACAGAATGCAAATTTCATTGATCAATATTGTCAAATCTAAAGTGACACAATCTGTATTCAGGCACTTGATTTCATACATGATTGTTAAGAGAATACAAGAACGAGGTCAGATAAAATCTACGTTAGGATATTATTCTTCAGCCTAGATAAAAAAAACAAAAAAAATGACAAGGTTAAGAGAATAGACTAGTAACACTATACCAAGGCAGAATAATTAAACATAAATATCTTTTGAGTAAAAATGAAGGCTACAGATTGAAATGCAACTTTAGTTATCAGATAATGCATCAAATAATAATCAAGGATTTGAGTAGTGCCTCAAAGAAACATTATATGGGCAAAAGTGGTTGTCTCTCATCGTGTCCAACGTGATGAGCAGCCTGAAAAAGAAATAGTTTTTGTGTAAGAATATAATAGTTCGACCTAATGCAAGAAATGTGCTTCACGGCATCTTACATCTTCAGCAGCACCAGCAGCCATGTTCGCAAAAGAATCATCCTTCAATCTGGAAAGAGAGACAACCGTACAACTAAATTTAAGTGATGAAGCCCTTTAAAATGATTATATAAGATAATATTTAATATCTTTGATTTTTTTCCCCATACAAAAGCAACTACAGATCAGAACCAACATCTCGAACTACACAAATAATAACAAAATTAATTTATGGGATAACCTGGCACGTTGAGGATCCACCATCTCTAATGATCCAACTGGTGCCTCATCTTTGATTTTGGCCATGGGAGAAAAGAACTGATAGAAAGAGGGCAAGGCTATCATGGAACTGAATGACTAGAATGGTTTTAAGAATCTAATTCATCAAATACCTGATGCATTGAAATAAAAACTATTGAAATCCCCAAGATAAAATTCATGGTCAATGTATGGCCAAATAAAGCAGCAGATGCAATCCCAGTAAAAATTGTAGCAACAGTAGATGAATACTTCTTCAAGATGGTGTCTGCCAGAACCATTAGAGCAGTCGGACAGAGTAAAAAGAAGAAAAATATCCCTAAGATTCATAAGTCTTGATAGCCATCAAAAGTCAAAAATAACAGAGTTATGATAAATTACCAGCATACTTAAAAAAGAATGATGACAATATGCCCTGCGCTGCATTGTTGCATATCAAAAACATTGTCGCTCTTGAGTGCCCTTCGAGGATATTGAAGCTACTAGGCCCTGTAGATGATTTTGAAATGTGAAACAAGAAAAAATTTATACAAAAACAGAAGGATACAACTCAAAGAACATAAACTATTGTGATCTGTTTCCAAATTAAATCAAAATCAAGTACAAACACAACAAGGTTACAAAAATACTAAGAATTGACCAATGACTAAATAGGCTCTCTTTCTATCTGTAACATGTATTCATGAACCCTGCATAGGGATAAGCATTTGTTTTTTTGGCATGGTTTTGCCATATCATTTTGTGTCATCATTTAGTATGAATATCCAATGATATGATGATACAAAAAAAACAAAAAGTTTAAAGTTCCTATAAAAAAATATATGATCTTGAATTAGTAAAGTTTCCTAATATGTTAATTTATGACATTATATCACTCAAAGTTTCTTTAAAATAAATTATTTATAGTCACATCAACTAGTGCCATATCATGATACTCATGCTGCATAGCATCACTTTCATATCATCGTCAAATTTCTGTTTGCTTAGTGTTTTATTATCTTGTTTGACTCTAAATTTGCTAAAATTAATCATACAAAAATAGAATTTCATTAGCATGACAATGTAAAACAGACAGTCATGAAAAGCACAACAATTACACAGGTATTTGGTATATTATTTGAAGTCAAGAGAAAGGATACAGACCTTTAAAGATGGCAGTTCCTATAATGCCCAAAAAGTTGAATATTGCACCATAGCCATACAAAAACAAATTCTGAAAACAAAAAGAGGGTGGTAAACTGTCATCAGTATATGGGCTGGCATATTTCTCAAGTATATTTGAAGGGAAAAAACAAACAACAAAGGTAATGTGTAAGTTATTCATTGACTGAAAATGTCAGCTACATTCATTATAAAGAGTCACCTGTAGATAGATACTTGTATCAAACTGACTCTTCAAAGCATATTCATTGTACACGGAAGCCAATGAGGGAACAGTAACCTGGAATTACATGGTGCTATGTGAGCATATTCATTAAGTTCTCGTAAAAGCACTTCAACTAATATTTTATACTAGATGAGCAACCTAGAGGAAAAAATGTGAGGATGTTCATGTGATCATGTAATACATGGTAAACCGAAACTAAAATTTAATGCACACTTAAATGTGAACAAAAGAATGTCATGTACTCAAAAAGTACTCCTCAAAAGTGCATTTTTTCCACAGATAAAATGGATTAATAATTTATTTAGAATTAATTCTTGGATTGAAACAGGCTTACATTGTGGTTTAAAGATGTTAATTTAAGAAAAGCATTGCCGTGATCTGATGATGTTAAATCCATCTAATTGATTATGACTGAGTTTAAACCTTAAAGCCAAACAAATAAGTAGCAAAAGTTTAGCTCATTGACTTAATGAAAATAGTTCAACAAACATATAATTTATGTATTAGGAAGAAAGACAAATCTGCAATTTGAGTATTGGGTTAATCAAGGGTAGGAAAAGAAATTTCAATGCAAAAGAGGAACAAAAACAAAAATATGAAAACAAGGATGATAAAACTTACAAAAATTAAGGTATAGACATAAGCAATCATTGTAACTGGAAGAGCCAGAGCTGTGGATCCCTCAGGGAATGACTTAAGCTGATTTACACTTATCCCAATCAACAGAAGTGCAAGAGCTTCCCACTTGAATCAGCAAAAATAAAGAGGGTCGAGGTCAATATGAAAACATTACAGCCCATACCATGAAATTTCAAAAGTAAATTGACTGTGTAGATAATAGTCCAGTAAAAGAATATCATTTCATCTGAGCCACAAGTATTCATGATAAGGTAAGTACATAACTCTTCCATAAGCAAATGCACATGATACAAACTTATTTTCAGTTCAACATACCTGAATTATGGAAAAACGTCTTTGCATTATGACCTTTAGTAGGACAGCAATCACCAAGACCTACAAGAGTTTGCATAAAGAAGATAAATATCCACAATATGCTTGCAGACTGAGTTTTCCTTCATCTTAGGATTTGTATAAACAAGTCATGTAAAAAAAAGACGAGGATAAAACAGAAAAAAAAAACCCTATTTTGAGATTTAATTCTAGGTTTACAGGTCATCAACAACTCTCTTAAACTAATATAAAACAGTGAACATGCTTTCTTGCTATCTAGCCCATTCCCTCCACAATAACTCAACACTAGTTGATCATAAGCACGAGTCTTTCACAGGAAAATTCATGCTAAGTGGCTCAGTTTGCAGCAAAAACAAAAAAAAGGTTATTCGTGTTGCTAAGATGGCATCATACTCCAGCGTGTTTCAACAAGCAAAATATGTATATCAGATTGAAAATGCAATATAGATAGATAAAGAACTGCAACTTCAAAAACAATTGCATGAACAATTGCCAGTATCTTCTACCCAAGTGCAATTTTCAATAGGCTATTTTATCCATTACAAAGTTAGATTATAAAATGCCAATATTTTCCATTTTAAAGACATTATGTTGAAATAAATGATTGAAAAAAAACACTATTCAGCCTAATCTTCATTAAAAAAAATACCTTCAGGTTACTCATCATTTTCACAGTTGCAGGATTGAAGTATAACTGCAAAGACAAGAGAAATTAATGAGAATGACAAAAATATTAAAAACTTCCAGAGGTATCCAAATAAGTAAATCAAACATTGGCAAATGTAGATAACAGCTTTATTATGACATACAAATACAAATATACCTGCATGATAAATTTTAAGTAGTTGTTAATTGCATACAGAAGAGCAGGTACAGCCAAAAGAACATTATTCCGAGCTGCCTGAAAATGAAGGGACAATCAATCAGATTATAGCATGAATATGAGGTTTTTGGAGTGCAGAATTTGATAAAAATCTTATATGTGAACACAACTACAGTAGCAGTGAGGACTAAGGGGAAAAAGAATTAGATAATGACAGTCACAGCATTGAAGTAAAGAGAAGACAAATAGACAATAGTGTTATCAGAGAACCTATTGTACTTCTTTCAAAATTAAAAGAAATAGAACTCCATATTGCAGTTATAGATAGCTCAGCTATCACTCCATTATAAACCTAAACTCGTTCCAAAAAGAACGTGCGAAGTCATATTAACCTTTCACAAAGTATGCCTCCATTCCCTCCAAATTTCACCAACACAATACCAACTTATAAGGAACAAATCAAGAGAACCCTGATCCTGTGTTCACCCACCATTATGCCTGTGTTCATTCAAAAGCATTGTCAACAATGCTTTAAGAGAGGTTACACAACAGATGATTCTCAGACAGAAAACTTTACCAGAATCACTAGTTCAAAAGCCAGTTTGTATTGTATAACATAGCTTAGAAGGAAGAAGACAACACAATTCTGTGGAATCCATCTTATGTTGTATCAACATGTGAATTGATTAAAAGTGCTTCAGAGGATGGGACTCTTCAAGCTTGGGAAGAATACATGTGCCAATGGAAATGCAAAGCAGGGTCTGACAAAAAGTTACTGCCCTTACACATGCTAGGGCCAGATCACTAGCAAGTAGCAACCATGCTTTATTTTGATCTAACTAATTGGTTGATGTTGTAACAATTATGGAGTAGCACTAGTATGTGACCTATATCCAGTTTCAATACGAGAATCCATTGAGCAAACATACTTAGTTCACTCCTATTGATTTTTAAAAAAAGTTTGAAATGCTTCAGAGGAGCTAGAGTAAAGAACGTGAGCAACAGAAAGTGACAGGATATGAGAAATGAAGGTAATGTGCTCAGCATGAAAGGCCTTGATAACATATGCTCTCAAAATCAGGCTGTGTAAACTTGAAAGAAACATTTATAGAGACAATATATCTTCTGTAACCTAAAAAAATCCTCTGAGTTAGACCACGTGAAACTTTTCTTTTGTTCATTATCTTTGAAGAATTTTAATCAGGACTGTGGATATGTACGTTTGTGATAAAATAATTGTCATACCCTCCCAGATGTAGTTTCCTACTAGGTTAAGCAAAATCTTTGGTAGTGTTTGTATTTCAAGCAAACATTTAATAGTGCACCTCATTCCCATAGACTGGGAAATTGTTCTGGAAAAGCTATAAATTGGACTACCAGAAGACTTTCAATATTTAAGAAACAATGTTATTACTTGAAGTTCCTACAGAATTTATGTTATAAGCCAGTTAAGCTAGTCAATTGGCATAATTAAAGCCAAAGGTAACAAAAGGATAATGTCAGCTACCACTAAAAGGCACACACAAAAACCAAATACAACAAGAAAAATTATCCTACATAATAATACAATTATGAGCTAATCAAGGCAAACAAAATAAGAAACCAGGAAAAATGTTCAAAAAATAAGCAATTTCATCAGTGTACAAGCTTAATGACCATAATATATTTTGGATGCATAATGAGATGTCATACCTGTACAAACGTGGAAATTGATAAAAGGGGTTTCTCTCCAACCTTCTGCTTTCTAGCCTGTCAACAGAACAGAAATAAACGCATGACAAACCCTCCTACCACATTAACTATGAAAATGAAGTAGAGAAAACTCATGCTGCAGGTTAGATCAATTATTTATCAACTATGATTAGGGAAAATTATAACTTAGCTCAGTAAAACAAAACAGTATAGCATGCAAAGCATGGTAGTTCAAGTTCAAGAATCAGATAATGGAATCTAAAAGATCATTCAGGGTAGTAAGAAGAATCTAAATATAATGTAGAAGAAAAGAGAGAGGCAGAAAAAAGTGTAAACATACACAAAGGGCTAGTTATAGAAAATATTAGCTATAGAAAATACTACTAGCCTCCTTTGTTTTTCACTGAATTAAGCAAAAATTTGGTAGATTTTTCTTATGCTCTTAAAGCCTAAGCTTCCTCTACAAAAGAAAGTTAGTCAAACTCAAGAACCATAATAACAACTTGCACCACGTGTGCAATTTTGTACTACCATATATGTAACCAAAGACTTGCAGTCTTGAATAAATACACCAATTATATCATCTCCATAAACTCTACCTTACCTGAGTCTCCAGGATCACATGTATTAGGAATTTCTTTCTTATTCTTTCATAATACACATAAATAACTGAAGTACCTTATGGGTAGCGGTTTTGTATTTTTCTGGTAGTTAGTCCTTGATTTAAAGTTCCGACTTACGAGCATAAAAATGAAAAAATTAAACTAATTTTATTTTCAAATTAATCACAGAAGGAATTTGGAGCATAAGCAGTCCTACCCGAGCCAAGTGGCATACCAAATGAGAATTATACTATTTAAAGAGTTGAAAACGAGGTTTCTCACTTCTTTTAGTAAAAGATCTAACTGAACTTCTTATAGAGTAAATAAGCATAGCTAGTTTATCAGGCATGCTTGATGATGTTCACATATGTGATGTATTATTTACTACTACCCTCCTACATTTATGACATAATGAATATTAGTGTTTAGCTATAACAACTATCTGACCTAAAAATGGTACAAAAAATTTACTATTTATATACTAAAAATCATGTGAAAACACTTTAGATACTAATAATATACATGTTATATATCATCAAACCTATTCTACACGATTGAATAATATGATTACTATATTTCAAGTATTTTATCTTGTAGGAGTGACATACATATATTTTTCTATGTGTATGAATGAATTGGATGTGTTAATTAAGATATTTACTGAATATATTTTAGTTACTTTGTTCATATTATTTTTTGTTAAATATTTTTAATAAAACACATGCCCTAGAATTTGCGCTTACATACCACATATGCACAAAGCAATCGTTGACAGGCTGACAGCATACCGTCAGCACATATGTTTTGAAACCTTAGTTCTGAGTATAATTTAGACTATTATTGAGACTCCAAACTCCTATAACTAGGCAAAATTAGGCTATAAGATTAAGAAATTGTACTTGCAAAAAAGCTAATTAGCTGAATAAAAGCCTTCACTATCAGTTACATTATTAAACAATGTAGAGTATCCAGCTGTTATAGGTTAATTTTGAATTGGAAAGAGATTACTTGGGGTAAATCATAAAATACATTCTACCTAAATAAATTAAATTCTAATATACAAAATGTTGAACAATAAACCTGGATAATTAACATGGTGATCGCAAAGAGAACTTTGGCAACTTCTGTCAAAAAGTTCACACTGATTGGACTAAAGTTGAACTTCCCATTCACCTTGGACATATAAACTAATATAGGCTGCAAAAGAAAAAACAAAATCAGGTAAAATGCAAAGCTGAGTTTTTACAAGTATCATGTGTGAGACAGAGAAAGATGAAACAAGGAGCCATAGTTTTAACACCCAATGTAACCAACATGCATTGGTGACTAAATGGATTCAAATTCATACACCTAGTGTTATGACAATCAGGAAAGAAAAGGAACATAAGTAAAGTTTCAATAGAATCTTTAAATGAAAAACATAACTTAGAACAAGTCAATATAATATTGGTCCAAAAGAATACTCAAATGGCTCTGAAATTAATGCATATAAATCAATATAAGCTACCTGAAGGCCAACTAAGATGCAATCACCAACAACAAGAAAGAAGTTGAGAGCTCTGTGTTTGGACGACACTTGGCTCCTGTGCTTATGATATGCTCTTGATACAGATCTAGGACTCGGTGCAACCAATTTGGAGCCGCAGTTGTTGCATTCAATCATCCCGTTCTTTGGCATTGAAAAAGTAGATATTCTGGAAGCGATAATTGTGAACTACACAGCCAATAGTTCCTCAAGGTGGTTGAGATGGTACCAGTAGCAATTCTGCAAAAGTGATAAGCTATGATTGGAAGGTGAAAATTTGGGAATAAAACTAGAGAGAGAGAGAGAGAGAGAGAGAGAGAGAAGAAATAATTGCTGGATCAATCAAATATACCAATTGCCATATGTAAACTCTAAACGAACACAAAGAATCAACAAAATTCTCAGACGGATCTTGTTACTCCATTAACCAGCAGCAGACGCCTTTTAACGTCCAAGCAAAAACAAACATCAGGTAGTTTCGGATTTAATCTAAATTCCCTCTCCGACATTCTATCAACGCAAGAAAAAGAGCAATAACAAAACAAATTAAAAACAATAAGCCCATCTCCACCACTGTTATTCTAACCAAATCTCGAACTATCCGTATCATATACCCAAACCAAACGTAGAAGCCAACTGTAGGAATAAAAAAAAAAATACATCGACGATGTTTCCAGATCTAGACTCACCTAGCTTAGCTTCAATCGCATTCCTCCCTAAATCGAGTTTAGGATATCAGATCTGACCCTCCCGAGACGAATCGGAAGCAAGATCCAACTCTGGTCGCCTTCGGAACCCGGCGACCGCAAGGCAGAGCGATTTCTCTCCGCGATCTACGGCTCTTCGAGATCCAGATTCAAAGGAGGCGGAGAGAAGGGCCTAGAAAACTACCCGAAAGCGGGAGAGGAGGCAAGAATGCGGTGGTGCGGTCTTCGATTCGTTTTATAGAACAAAAAAGGGAAACTCTAGACACTGACACAGCGATTACCCGAGGAACCGGAGTAATCGGGCCCAGCGGTGAAGGGCTGCAGTCTTTACTCCCATTGGGATTTGCAAACGGGTCAATTATGGAGTAAGCACGTCGGTAGGTCAAAATTTGAATGCGTTTTGATGGGAAAATAACGTGTTTCGGTGCCGTGTCACCTTTGCTTGGAACACAAAGCAGTGGTTTGTGTCGGGCGCTACAAAGCGTCCGCAGGCTATTGGCCTGAATGGTTGGCCCCACATTGGTAAGTCCATCTTTGTCTTGCTTTTTTTATTTTTTTATTTTTACTTTTAGTAATTTCGCAATCTTCTAAGTAAAAATTTGCCGTATTTTTATGCTTATTAAATGTAAATATATCAGACCAATTAATGTCAAGCAAAAAAGGCTTTGTGTTTATTCTATCCCAAACAATATTCTTACTCCATTTCGTATCATAAACAAAATTATTTTAATTTAAAAGGACCATAAAATATCTTTATTTCAATTCTTTTAACAAAAATCTCACATAAAGTTTCATTTTCATGAAGCTTAAAGATGACTCTATCCTAAAAATTATTTCATTTTTTAACAAAAATTATGTACTGGTCCTAAAAATGTAATTACCAATATGTATTAATGTTAATATGTATATATTTCTATAATATTTTTAAAGATTTATCATTTTGTATAGATATACTTGCATATCAACAATTCTATTTTTTATTAATTTTATTTTATTAGTGCTTTTTAAGTTCTACATTTCCAATATTAGTCCAACTTCAATGAGATATTTTTCAGTTTTTAATTCCATACACAATTATCATTATGCTTAATGATATTTTTACTGTTTCCTCCTACATACTCCTAACTAAGAAGAACTGTTTAAAATATACTTTAATCGTTTTGATAAAATATAATATGAAAAGCTTATTTTAACTTTGTGCAAAAATATTATAACATACTCAAGTAGAGAAGAGAGGATCTACAATCAAGGATGGATTCATAATCTTGTTTGAAATATCCAATTGTACTTCTTTAATAGTACAATTAAAGACCATCTATATAAATTTTTATTTAGTCCACTAAAATTCATCACTTCCACTACTAAAGCTCAGTCCAGTTATAATTCTTGGATTTATCCCTGAATATAATATAAAAGTTTGTATTTGT
>JBAMIB010143354.1:0-13518 GCA_037177415.1 Kaempferia rotunda
GATATCAGTTTTCAGGAGGGTTCATCATCGGTCATGAAGGAGACCGACCGATTGATGAGTGCACGATATAGAGACAATAGAACTAAAATGCATAACCACTATAAGAAGCTATCGCACCTTTCTCCTGCTGAGCACCGTCAGCATATGCCGATTGAGTTCTGTGAGACTCAAAATAATTGGGACTACATGTGTGCTCTGTTTGAATCTGAGGCATTTCAGGTAACTCATTATATAATAAATGTCTTATTTATATAAAATTAAAATATAATGTGTGTTTTATTTATACAAAAATTGTGTTGTAGACACGATCTACAATAAATGCCGAAAATCGAGGAAAACTCCCATACAACCATCGAGGAAAACTCCCATACAACCATCGAGGAGGTTCTAAATCATTCATCTAGTATAGTTACGACGGTGTAAGTGTTAATTTTATAGTTATCGTATATCGTTTGTTGATTAAAATATTAACACATTATTTTTTATTTCAGACCGATCAGGAACAAAGAAAAGATCGGATTATTGTCTTTAATGAAACTCATTATAATTCAAGGAAAGGGTGGATTGGGGATACAACAAAAATGCATATGCATATTTTTACCTTATTAAGTGACTTTGTTCTTAACTGTGCATAATTATTGTTTATAATATGTTTAACATGTTTATTTTTTCTATGATGATATGGTGAGACTACATGATGAGTATATTCTATCACAAAATCTAGAAGAGCGCATTGATGTAGTACAGATTTCAGATACAGTTTGTGATAAGGTATATAATTATTTTAGTTTTTTAAACAACCTTACAAAGTCATTAGCAACTCAAATTTATTGATAACAGATATGATTCATTATTTCTTTTCTGATATTAATAATCTGTTAGGCATAAAATTATTTAAAAATATATTTATGAAATAATAAATATTAGAGGTGTTATCTATGGTTTGCTCACTTGAATGCTTGTCACATGAAAAAAAATGTATAAAGAGACTCCAGCATGTTTGGACAATTGTTCTTGTATAGTGCAACTCCATGTCATGATTGGAACCTATACAGTGAAACCAGCTAAATATTTAGAAATGTGATGAAGGTTTGCCGGCCTCAATTTCATTATATTTTTGGTCGGATGTCCAAATATCTTACATACTGATCTTGTGATAATGTATGCCAACCTTTTTTATTTCCCATTGCCTACATGTAGCAGCTCTTTATTTTTGTAAAAAATTACCATCATTAAAAGCATGACAGTAATCACTAGCCATTCAAATTACTACTGATCATTGCCTGATGTAACAAATTACTGATGTTCTAACAAGTATGCCCAGGCTACATGTACAGATGCTATTACTTTGATGATGTATCAAATATCAATCTAAATATTCGCTTACTTTACCATGTTTAAGAAGCATGTCTTGATAAAATTTCTCAAAACTGTTCCTGGACAACTTGGTCACATGATCAGTAAGAAGAGTAGGATACATGAAGTAACAGAAGTCTCATTAATTTGTTATCATACAATATTCAATGCTTAGTATAAACTTACGATGGTTCTGGCCAACCTGATCGTAGATTAATTCTCAAAGTTATCACTTAGCTTGCTAACAGCAACCAACAAATTGATACAACGACAACAGTTAGAAGGCTTGGGAAAAGACTTTGTTAGGAGGAATATGTTCACGCCTCTCCACATATGCGGACGGAAACCAACCTGCCTTGCCTCTGCATTCTCCTTCAGACCATCCAGATGGAGACTCCTAAAGGTGCAAAGATTGCATGGGAGAGAATACTGGCATGTTAAATTTAAAGCCTTAAATTGAACAATTTCAATAGGCAAGAATGTGCAACTCATCTGTTTGAGGTTGTTCAAGAAATAAGTATTGTTTTACTAAGTCGTCATAGAGCAAACTGAATGGAAAAGGCTTTACAAATAATAGGTAGAAATAGTATCTTTGTTCTACAGATAAAAGATAATGAATAAAAGGGCAATTCGGTGCACGAAATTCCTACCAATGCAGGGTCCTTGGAGAAGGATGTATTATATGCAATCTTACCTGCATTGCAAAAGGTTGTTTCAATGATAAAAGATAATGAATCCCATATTATTCTTAATCAATGTTGTTTGGGCTGCTAATACTAATATTCATCGTAAGATGAAGAACTTAAAATGCTTTGTCAAGGCTACATTATGGATTTGTATGAACACCGTAACTTATTTGCAAACCTTGTTTTAGAACTCCTGAACACTTCTGATGGTTACAGAGCTATCGGCTTCGGCATCCTTGGAAAATATTTACCTCTTATGTGATTCCACGCCTTAGAAAATTCTAGCAGATGAAATTGGGCATTATGGGTTTTCCAACAATTTACCTCTCATTCTAAGTCCTTTATTTCTTATTAAGTTAATTATATAAATCATACAAAAAATATCACCTACCTAGTAGTTCCACCGACTTTTTTAGTTGAGATAACATACGTCGTCCTTCGAAAGTTTCTTACAACACATTTACAGGGATTTTTCCTCTAAATGAAAAGTGCAACCAAGGGATGTTGGGCTTCCGCCCGCCACGAGCGTTTCCCAATTTACCTTAGCGGCTGTGGGAAATATCCGTGGAGCCGGCTGGTCGCCCTAAGTTCAACGTTACCTGATCCGACTTGGTTAATCATTTTTTTTATCCTCCAAATCAAATTAACAACGGGATGGGCTGGATCGAAGGCTGATCTTGGACATACAATCAGCCATTGACATCAAAACATCATGTTTTAATTATTACTATTATTTTTTCATCAAATCTCTCTCTAACTAATCTTTATCGTCCTCGCTAGGAACTCAGCAATTGGAAAATGATAATTTCTGTCCGCCATCAATTTAATTTGACAGTGTCCAAAAAGAGACAAATATTGATGTATTTAATAGCAACAAAGTGCATGTACAGATTTCAATATATGTAATAATTTGTATGATTTAAGTACTCTACCATTTCCTTTTTTATACGAGAAAAGAAAAACTAGTGTTATTGTCATGGATTAAGCATCTGAACAGAAAGCTTTCCTATGGAGCAAAGAAAATGACCGAGTTTCAAATAAAAAATAAACTAAAAAAAAATTCATCCAGAAAGCCAACCTTTCGTACGACGACATAGTCTCCAACCACTAAACTTAATTCCTTTTCAGAAGCACCGTTGAAATGATGAATAGCCTGCACGTATGAACAAGTATGTATTAGCATAAACTCAGGTTGCAAAAGTTTCAAACAAATTTAAGGTACCTCAGCAAGAAAGTATATGGCTTTTTCAGAGCGATTGTGAGAAGGAAGAGGAGGTGCAGACACCTTTTGCTGTTTTTCAGTGACAATCTGTAGAAAAATTAGAGTACTGAATTAAATCAGATTTCCAAATGATGAAGAATTATTCATAATACACCTGCTAAGTAAATACCTCTGCTTCGAGATCATCAAGTATAGCAGCTACTCTTAAATGAAAAGATTTTTCAGCCTCTACCTTCAGTAGTAGAGCAAAGTGAAGCATACAAAAATCTGATAACCTTATGTAGTAATTTTGTCAACACTGAACACCAAGACATACCATGTCAACTATCCGTTGAAAAGTCTGCCTTTGCTGTTGTGACTCAACAGCAGCTAATGCAGCAGCAGCTTCTTTTCCCAACACTGCCATACTTGCTTTTATTTCAAGCATTTTGGCCTGAGAGGCTTGAAACTTTGATGTGTTTTCCAGACTAGGAGATTCTCTCACCCGTAATTGCCTTCTTGAAATTTCTGCCGCCTGTTTATGCTTCAGTAATCAAAGAAAAACTACAAAAACATTGATAATTCTGATGCATCTCTTTAGATGTGTTATACACAAACAATACCAAGAAGGCCCTTTTTACTTGTTTGTAGAATCAATTACCAGGCTCTCAGCCTCTTGTCTCATGCGACTATAATGTTGGGCAAGACCACGAGCATCCTCAAGCGGCACACCAGTAGCCATTGCTCTTAATGGTTCTACAACCTGAAACAGCCATTTGACAAAATTAAAAAAATTCATGGCATTCAAGGTACGGAAGGTTTACATTTGTAGCTTAAAATCCGGTAAACTATGGGAAGCTTTAGATTAGCATCATGTGAGATATGTGTATTAATAGTTAAACAGTCTCAAAGATGAGAAAAATCCATTTCATGCATAATGGTAGTCATTAATTTCTAGTATGAATAGCATCGTCATTGGTTCAATGGTTTCTAACACAAAAAAAGCAATAAAGCAAAAACATTATGTGGTGTCATATAACGTCAGCCTTTACAGTATTATATCTTGGATGTGTGCTATGAGTCCATCCATGATTAATGTAAAATGATAGAAACTTAGAACTGAGATTTGATGAAACTCTATCTTTATGGGAAATATAAGACTTCACTTTGATCGTTACATCCTCATGCATATTTTTAATTAGTTTAATATATACTACGCTAACACTTCTCTTTTCTACTCTGCATATAATTTCTCATGGACTCTTTCATAATCTTTTTCTAAGTAATGAATATCATATATAGATTGTTTTTTTTTTGTTCCCAATACTTTTTAATTAGTTGTCTAAGAAGATGTATTGCCTCTATTGTTGACCTTCCAAACATGAACTCAAATTGATTTTCGATCACCGTGGTCTACTTCCTTAATCTTTTTTCCATTACTCTTTCCCAAACAATTTTATACATTTCCCTTGTTCTTATATAAAAGAACTAGAATACTTACCATTTTTGTTTTTTTTAATATCATATTAAATAATTTTGTAAGTCATTCAATGTCTTGTTTTCCGTGGTACTCTCATACCTCTATCGGAATATCATCTGGTCCAACCATTTTTCCATTTTGTAACCCATTTAAAGTATGTTTTCCTTCTAAAGTTTGAATTCTATGATAAAAATTTAAATTTTATAATCATATGATTTACTTAAATTACCTAAGTTAAGTTGGCCATTTAAACCTTCATTAAAAAGTTAATGAAAATACCTCTTCCACCGCTATTTTACCCATCATTTACTAGTACCATATTGCATTCATCTTTATTACATCTTATTTGGATAAGATCTCTTATCTTCCCTCTCCCACTGTAGCTATTCTATAAATGTCCCTTCTTTTGTATCCAATTTTTGATATAAGTGTTCAAAAGTTCAATTTTTAGCTTGGCCAAAAAATGTGGCAGACAAAAAATAATTTAATGGATAGATAATTGCAACATACCAAATTCTCTATTTATGTGAAGCAGATCCAAACAAATACTGACACTAACCTGTGAAGTCAGAAAGGAACAGAAATCTTCATGCTCTTTCTCCACATTTCTTATCGCACCACCAATCAAAGCAGCTGCCTTGGCTAGAATTGCATCAGTAGCATGATTCTCACCTCCATATCTGTAGCAATCTTCTGATAACTTTAAACCTAAAATATATCTCCAGATAAGTTCATGCATATCTAAAATCCTTTAACTAAAAAGGCATGCCAAAAAAATTGAATTTGGTGCCCAAGGTATAAAAATGAGCAATAAAGATACTCAGTTTAGCTATACAATTTTACCTATTTCAACGTGTCTATGCCCCATGGTTGCATATGCTTCAGCTGCTTTGGCAGTATCTTTCTGAAAATCCTGAACAAACAAACAAAAAGAAAAGAAATCAAGTCAAGGTTAACATGACTGCTTTTATGGATATTCAATTTCATCTTCTTAGACTTAGATGTTCAAGAATACTAGAATAGAAAACCTAGACATTGATGTGAAACAAATCCCGTTAGGAAGTCTATTATGGGATGACTAGGAATTTAGGTGTATGGATTTTAACAACCATCCAAATATGAGAATATAAGCTAACTATGAATGCACAAATACACTCAATGTCCAAATAAATAATAAATATTATATGTCTCTTATGCATCCATACACTCAACTAATTTGTGTGTGAGAAATGTATAGTGAAGGATGCTATATGAATGCATGGAACATTATTATCTTCCAGATAAATGAGCAATATTCAGCAACTAATGTCAACTAAACACCCGAAAAAGAAGAAAATAAGAAAGCAGAAAACTGTATAGTCCATTTCTTCTTACCCTTGTTTCACGAGTAGACTTGTATAACTTTTCTAGTTGTTGATGTCTCTGCAGTTCAATTTCATCTATGACCATCACATCAGAGCCCCCATAACCGCTTGTACTAAACTGTTTTATCACTGCCTGAAATTCCCCAGGATTAAGATTTATATCAAATGTGGGGTGATTATACAATTTGAGAAAACTCCCATGTTAAGTTAAATTACAATGGGAAAATTGTAAAAGACAAGCAAATGTTGATAAACGAGTCAAATAGAAACATCTGAAACAACACAGGAATAAACTTGCAACATCTCTTAAGTCTAAGAATGAAAGTTGTAGAATAGAAAGAATTGCTCAATACCAGGGGAACTGGAAAGCATTAAATCAAAAAATATGTAAATGATTGAAAATTCCCTAGATTTTCAATGAGTACTAACTCTAAACGATGAAATCACTAGTCTTTGAATAGGGGCAACAACATGGGCACAAATGAGAAACCAATACAGAAAAAGGAATTTATTTTAAAAGCCCCATATCAGTTTTTGGTGAATGGTCTATAGCAAGATTGGTCGAGCCATTGGACAATTAGATATGAGCTGACACGTAAAATCCCACCACGTATAACTAACCAATATTTGGTAATTGGTTTTAATAATAAGACAGGACGGGATGGTGGCTAACAGTTAGGTTTCTTTGCACAAGCTCAAAGGTTAAAACTTCAACATAGCTCAAGTGTTAACCGAATAAGAGCAATAGAATAGGGAAAAAAAAACAATAGGGAAAATGGTTATGATAGGCCATCTATTTTGAAGACAACGCCTGTGCACATATTTTTTTGTGAACAGCTTATACCATGATTGCTAAAGGCATTGGACAATTGACAAGAAATTCACTGACTGAGTTCCACCCTTACAATTTACAGGTATTGTTAGTAATTGAGTATGATAATATGTATCAAGTAGTAGCTAAGTATTGGGTTGCTCTTTAAAACGTTCAATTGAAGCTTTTGCATCTAAAAGTCAAATTTCAATTGATTGATGATTTCAAGTTAGTTTAAAAATCCTAATACTGAAAATAGAATGTAGCCGACCGGAATAGGAAAATTATTTCCAGATAGAACCATTTAAATTCACTCTACATATTGGTTCAGTCAAGGATCATCTCTCTGCAGGATGACAACTTCAGTGCAAATTTTCTTAGATTCACTTATGGAGCGCTTCAATGGACAGGTTAACAGCTAACCAAAAGCGCAACCAGGCAGTACAATTTGAAGGAACATCAACATACATTGAAAAACATAATGCCACTTAAATCGATCGCGCGTTTCTTAAAGAAGTGGATCGGACTCGAAGAAGATTCCTAATTCAACAAGGAGAAGAGAACAAAGAGCGAGCACAACAATCGAGGGAAGAGGGCATCACCTGTTGCTGCTTGGAGACCTGCTCCCGCAGCTTGCTCGCCTGCCTCCTCAGCGCGTCCATTTCGCCGACCCAGCACGCCGAAACCCTGGAGAAGCACTACTGGATTCAGAGATTACGGAACACAACACGTTCAGGCAAGCAGTCTCGGAACCCAACCAATCAAACAGCGCGCGGATCTGGTGGCGAAAGCGAGATCGAGGGGAAGAGAAACAGATGGACGGAAGAGGAAGAGGAAGAGGAAGAGGAAGAGGAACAACTCCAGGCTGGCGAAGCCCAGCGTTCCTGCCTCATTTTGTCGTGAAGAACCACTCGCCTTGTCATTGGAGGCGGCAGTGGGACCCGTCTGTGTTTCTCTTGGGATGAAGACGGGTATTGTTTTAGCATAATGGGCCAGGCCCATATGGACAAGAGTATCATTGTCTGTAACCAAATTCACGAAGACAGCCCACCCCAATTATGAAGCTGAATCAGTGGCAGCGTCGTACTAGGATACGGTAATATTTTTAATCCATGTTTAATTTATTTTTAACTAAGTTAATGATAACTAACTTTGAGTTAAATATCACTCTATAAGTTGGATAGGTTAGAAATCATTCTTTGTTTCTTATTAATCATCGTATGTTTTGATTTTATAACATGATTAAATAGTCATAATTATCCCTACAAGCAAATCAAAGTCAGGAGAACTGACTGAGATAATGATCCAGGTCAAGGAGGACCAATAGAATCATTCTGGTTGTCTGACCGAACAGACCCATCGTCCATTGACCTCAAGGCCTTAACTAGAGAGCCCTCGGTCAAAAGCCAAGCGGCTCGAACCGAGTAGTCAACATCTAGCACATAGGGAAGAAGATCGGGTGAGAAACCCAACCGGACCTGATAAGCCAACTCGAATGAGTAGACCGCTAGCAATTAGGACAGTGTTAGCACCTAGTATACTGGTTGTTAGAAGATCAAAATATCAGAGTATGTGCCTTATACTTTATGCATGATTGAAGCTCCTGAAGTCTACATGGTACAATTCATTGAGAAAATATGTCAGAATGTTAAAGTGATTTATGCTTTTTAATTAAGAAGTACATGAATATTTATTCTTAAGGGAAACTTGACTATAAATAGAGGTCTTCATCCATAAGTGCAGGTACTCGAACAACTCATCTCAAAACTTCGTACTCTCCATTGTTCCACTCATTCGAATCAATTCACTGACTTAAGTGTCAAAGTATTGCACTGAGACTTTTCCCATGGTCAGTCTTTAATGTTTTTCATCTTGTTAGTTGTTTTTGGTATGCAAATCCGCAAGCATTGGAGCGGCTCTACATCAAAGTCTTCAGAAGGTCTACATTGAAATGATTGAAGCCACCACGATGCTATGTGTCCTGGCGGTACATCTTCTCTGATTTCATACATGATCAATTATTAATGACTATATTTATATTAGTTAATGAAAAGATAATTCTCTTTATATTCATGCAAATAAATTTAAAGGGAGATGAAAAGATCATTCTTATTATGCAATATGTGAATGAATGTATTACATTAAGAGACAATTTATTAACACCTTGATGAAATGTGTAAATAAAAGGTCCACTAAAAAATAACAATTTCTAGTGACAATTTCTAGAAACTAACTACGATGGATTAGCGAAGGAAAAAGGGTCGTCGGCTAAATATCAATCGTTGGCACCATCAACGACTGATATTAAAAAATATCCGTCGCTAATTATAACGACGGATTATTATTTCTGTCTGTGAATGGCGAATGACGTGTATTTTTTATTACACAAAATGACGGAATATTATATTATCCATCGATATTAATGACATATATAAAAAATTCCGTTGCTGCCAATTGAGCTCTGGAAAGTGCCAACCTTGTATCGACGTTTTGGAAGTAGATAGGGACAGAAAATCAAAATTTCGTCTTTATTAGTGATGAAAAATTGACTTTCCATCTCTACTAAGTACATCACAATTTGTCCTCCTTTTACCCTATATAAGCCTTTGCTCCATCAACAAGGCTAAGTAAGTAAAAATATCATGACGGAGAAACACAATATCTAAGGAGTTCTAGTTTCTTTATATTTGAAAGTCATTATGAACCAAAGTATATTTTACTTTTAATTATCATATTATAAAAATCATTTAGTTCAAAACCTTAGATATGAAGGAATATACAATAACTTAATTTATATATACATATTCATAAAGATATATATTAAACTTATATGATAATAAATCTTTTTTTTTTGATGAATAATTTATATTCTATCAATAATCCTTTCAATCTTGCCAAACATGCCATAAAAATTATATCATATATAGTTTTTATATAGTCTGACTTATTTAATGTATTACTCAATTGCACTGGCACAATTTTCAGTTGCTTTCTCATATATAATTGCACTTAGATTTTGTAAATGGAATATCACTTACGAAAAAGAGAGTGCTCTCTTAATAATATGATCAGTTACAAAGTCAGTTTATGATTATTACGCTAACTTGTCCGTTAAATTAGATTATACCTCTATTGATAATATAAGTAATAATGATATCAAACTAATTATTGTTTCATATATGGGCATGGTTAATAACTATATGAGTGGTTATTTCAATGATATCAAACCAATTATTGTTTCAAAGGTTAACACAATTAGTAACTATATAAGTGATTATTCCAATAAAATCAAACCAATTACAACCAATTAATGTAATTAAATATATATCGATAAACTTCTAATATGCTAATGTATGTATGCATCATTATATTAATATTAAAAGTGAATATGATAAAAATAATAACTATTTTAACGGAACTCAAATATTGCGAAAAAAAAGAGCAAATCCAAAATCAAAAGCCACATACAGAAAGAAAAGTCTTAAATCACATTATGCCAACTGGGATTGACAAGTATTGATCTCTAAAAATAACGCTAAGGTAGTCTAATTAATATGTTTTCTATATGCTAATCTAGAATTAAAAGAAAAGAGATATATGCTAATTATTAGTTGTAAACAAATTTAATATTAATTCAGATAATTTAGTTAATTCGGTATTAATTTTATGTAGACTAATCCAATTAAGTTAATTAATATTAAATTAGTTTCGGTTAATTCAATTAATTTACTATAGAATTAACTAAATGTTCACCACTAGAGGAAAGATCGTCGATTTAATATAAAAAAAATATAATAAATGATTGAATTAATTTATGTATGATCTCTTATGTATCATTTATCATTGGACAATCAAGGTAGATAAAGAATAACTCATGGTAAAAGTGATGCTTCAATTAAAGAATTTTCATTTGCCCTTTTAATTAAGTTTTATAGCCATTTCATTAATTGAAATCTATTTTTTTTGTGAGTGGTCTTAGTAAATTTAACTTTTATTGGGAACCTTTAATGTACAAATAAATAAATAAATAATCATAATACTTGATACTCGCTTTCAATTCAAATTTGAACTCTGCTAAACCTGTTTGAGCTATTTGTCAAGAAACCAAATCATATTAAATTCTTGAGTTATTAAATTTGAATTCTAATTTCTATATGTCAGGTAATATCACTTTACCTCTACGGTGTCTTTGTGTTTGTCTCCATGGTGATAATGGTGATAAGAAGTGCTCTTGTGCCAACAACGTACAGTGGGGTGATATACCATACATTTCAATGGGTCTTCTTGTATATTGTAAGCAGTTGATTTAAAAGTATTTCTCAGCTTGCCGATGCACACTCAATTGCCGAAATAGGGTGACTCAGAAGGGTATCAAGCTTCACTTTGATGTTTTCAGGACAAATGATCATGGTTGGGTCTTTGTTCATGAGACCCTAGCTATTAGAGCAGATATGTTTATTTGTGAATATACAAGCGAAGTTATTGATAGGAGCAGAATTGAAGACGAAACTGAAGAGGATGAGTATATCTTTCAAGCTACTCATTTTGATGAGCAAATAAAGAAATTCAGTTGTGAGGTTGAATTATTGGAAAATACAAAATTAAGTACCGAAACTGAGGTGTTCAGGTCATTTCCCATTACATTAAGCGTAAAGAATTCAGGTTCATTAGTACTGAAACTAATGAACCCTCATGCTTCATTATGTCAATAAGGTGGCCATACTTGTGCATTCGGTTTATTCAAAATTAATTTTGTATAATTTTATTTTATTAGTTGTAAACAAATTTGATATTAATTCAGATAATTTAGTTAATTCGGTATTAATTTTATGTAGACTTTAATTCAATTCGGTTAATTAATATTAAATTAATTTTGATTAATTCAATTAATTTACTACCGAATTAATCGAATGTTCACCACTAGATCGTAGTTGGGGTCAATTAATTTACTACCGAATTAATTGACTCAAAAGGGCATCAAACTTCGGTTTGAAGTGTTCAAGACACATGATCGTGGTTGGGGTCTCCGTTCATGGGACCCTATCTGATCAGGTACTTTTATTTGCAAATATATTGGCGAGGTTATTGATAAGAGCATATTTGAAGCCGAATCTGAAGATGATCAGTTTATATTCCAAGCTTCTAATTTTGAAGAACAAATAAAGAGAATCAGCTGTGAGCCTGAATTATTAAACGATGCAAAATTAAGTGCCGAAGCTGAGGTGTTCAGTTCATTTCCCATCACACTAAGTGCAAAGAATTCAGGCAACCTAGCACGTTTTATAAATCACAGCTGCTCACCAAATATATTCTGGCAACCAGTTTTGTATGATCACGGCGATGAAGATTTTCCACATATAATGTTCTTTGCATTGAAGCATATTCCTCCCATGACTGAACTCACATATCATTATGGTCATGGGTCTGGATCAATTTGTAAGAAGAAGTGTTTGTGTGCAGCTTCGAATTGTCAAGGCTATTTTTGGATAAAACTTCATCAATAGTATGTTCATTCAAAAATATTTTTATTATAAACTTAATAATTTATATATAGAAATAAAATTAAATTAATGCTGAAGGATTATATTTTAAGGAACAAAACAAATTAACACACAACAAATAAACTTCCATCCTAATCACTAAGGTTGAAGACGAAATTGAAGAGGATGAGTTTATCTTTCAAGCTACTCATTTTGATGAACAAATAAATAAATTTCAGTTGTGGAGTTGAATTATTGGAAAATACAAAATTAAGTACTGAAACTGAGGTGTTCAGGTCATTTCCCATTACATTAAGTGTAAAGAATTCAAGTTCATTAGTACTGAAAGTAATGAACCCTTAGGCTTTATTATGTCCATAGGGTATGGATACTTGTCAGTTTATTCAAAATTACATTTGTATAATTTTATTTTATTAATTGTAAGCAAATTTGATATTAATTCAGAAAATTTAATTAATTCGGTATTAATTTTATGTAAAGTTTAATTTAATTAGGTTAATTAATATTAAATTAGATTCGGTTAATTCGGTATATATATATATATAATTTGTATATCTTTGAATATTTTAAAATCATAAATTTCAAAAAGAAAGAAAGAATCCATAGAGGAGTGGCACAATTGTTTGTGAAGCTGCTTTTTTATCAGTATTTTTTTAATTATTATTTTTTATTTGTTATTAAAAAATTAATTATTGAGTTGGAAAAAAAATAAAAATACAGATGTTGAACATCGACTAATTTGGTGTATGATAATATTTATTAATTATGATAATTTTATATTTTTTTTATTTGATATATTGGAATGTTTATATATTATATAAAAATTTAATAATATATAAAAAATATAAAATAATCAATCCAAATGACATGAATACCCTTCTCCTCACTACAAGAAATTAGGTATTTAGCGACGAATTTATTCGTCGCTAATAAATATCATTTCGCCGCTAATATAGTTTTGCGACGATAAACATTCGTCGCTATTATCGTCGTAATAAGCTTGTCGTAAACAATTATTAGCGACGAATTATTAAAATTCGTCGCTAATATATTAGCGACGATATTAAAACCGTCGTTAATGACGAATATTTCGTAGCTAATAGTTTTGCGACGATAGTT
>JBAMIB010143775.1:0-13508 GCA_037177415.1 Kaempferia rotunda
GGTTTTCTCCCGGACGAACCTGATAGCTGTCCATGTGGCCCTTTCGTTGACCGAATGACCTGGCTTTTCCCTTGACTTTTAGATGGTGAGCTGGCCTCCTGGCTGACCAGATATTGACCCCGGATCATTCATTTTAACCGAATAGTCGCACACCGGTAGCAAAAGATGATTATGTGGTAGAAGGTTTTGTTTTTTTCCTACACATTCATTAGGAATTTACCACTTTTAATAAAATAAAGATAACCTTACCCTATTTTGTTTTGCAATAAGCATTTTGAGATGTTATTTAAATTGATTTATTAAAAAAAAACCTCTAATTAACATTAAATTTAAATTTGTACGCAATATAACTTGAAGATTTTAAGATTATATTTAATTAATTAATTTGTAGCAAAATGCATGGTGGGAAATATAACATGATATTATAGTAGATAATTCATCAATTTAATATTCTTAAGTTAACAATTGATAAAAAAAATTATCCATTAATTTATCGAATATAAGACTAAAGATTTAAGAAATTGTGAAACCCCTTTTGACCATTGCCATTTCCATTCCATATTAGTGTAATTATATTAGGTTCATTTAATCAATTATGTAAATGATAAAATTCGTTCCTACGTGGCCTCCTACAACTGTCCCAAATTCTTAAGCATGAGTAAATTAAGAAATCAAATTAAATCATGACATGTGATAAAAATTGATTCGCCACCTCTGTCAATCCTCCCTTCGATCACAAAACAAGCCATGACAGCCTCCATTGAAAACGGTCTTAATATTATTGAGAGAATGAATCCTACCGTTGACTCAATCTGAGTCGAAAAAATCAAGTTCAGATTGAATATTTTTAGATTCGGATTAGGTTCGAGTTAGAGGGTTTCAGATTTAAAGTTTTTGGGGTTGGATTCAGGTTGGAGGGTTTCGGGTTTAAAGTTTTCAGGGTTGGATCGGATCGGGTTTGGGTTGATAAAAATTTAGGGGTTAATTGATTTTTTAGGGTTAAATCAATTTTTATTTTAAAATTTGAGATGTTTTATGTATATTAATATGTATAATAGTAATGCAATATTGAGATAAAAATAAAGAATTATTGAGAAAATGACTAAAAAAGTTATTTTAGATCGAGGTATATGAGTTGTCTAGGTTGGGTTTAGGTTGGTCGGGTTAGCCGGGTTTGGGTTCGGATTGAGGGATTTCGGATTGATTTTGGATTGAGAGTTAAAAAAAAATTTCACAATCTGATTCAAATCCGACCCGATCTATCCGAATCGATACCCCTGCTTCCAATGGACATTCCTATAAAATTCAATTTTTTTTTTTCATATTTTCCAATCATTTTAGCCCCTTTTAGCCCGAATTATGGCCCAGCCCAAGGCTTCTTCCCCTGTGTCCGACGTTTGGTAGCGTTTATAGCAAACCCTAGCATGCCCAACCAGCCCTGATCCAACGCTCCACGAGATCGAGATCGAGATCGAGATCGAGATCGCCATGGATGAATCTTGGAGGTTCCGGCAGCCTCAGGGTCGCCTTTGTCCCGTCTGTTCGGTCCACCACTTCCCTTTCTGCCAAATGCCGATGCCACCGCCGCCCCATGGATTCGATCATTATCGTCCTGAATTTCGCCGATTCACTTCAGGTCCCTCCCCGCCGTTCCCTCACCAGCCTCCTTTCTGGGACCACCGACCTCCGCCGCGGCCTCCGATGCTACACCCGCCGGAATCCTGGGGCACGAATCATGCTCTGGAGAGGGAGATGTTCCGTCCTTTGATCCATCCGACGCAGCGTTTTCCCCAAGATGAGTTTTTGGGAGAAACCTCCTGTAAAAGGATGCGAGTCGAAGAGCCACGCACTCTCCATCACCATCCGTCATTCGATCGCAATGAGTTAGTTCCAGGGAGAATATCGACGGAGGATGAACGCAGGCTTAATCTGATTCGAGATCATGGGAAGATGTATGAAGGGAGGATGCAATGTAAAGCCGAATTCCTACCCGTTCCATTCGCCCGTGATGGATCTCAGGGTCAACCAGGGGATGTCAGGGTAGATCATGGCTCTGATGTCTCAAAGTTTAACTCTGTTGGAAAAAGTGGTTCAAGTTTACCTCCAGAAACACCATTTATCACCCCAAATCAAGCATCGCTGTCAAATGTATTTGAGGCGCATCAGAGTTTTGCAGGAACTCCGACTTCTTATGGGGATGAGCAGTATCCATTCCGTGAAAGACTGGATTTTGAAAGAGTGGAGGCCTATGATGCACATTTGGGTGAGAACAGGATTAGCCGTTATGAAAACAGATATTCTGTAGGAAGTTCAGACGTTGAAAACTACCCAAATGCAAGACGTAACCAGCCCAATGTTTTCTTTCAGCAGCGTGGCAGCTATAGGGATGACTACTCTGTGCCTAATCCTAGGCGCAATGTACCTCCTGTCACTGATGAACTTCCTTTTTCTGTGAAGGGACAGCAAGTTACACACAATACATTAGACTTTGTACCACGAGACCAATTTGAGCGGAATGATTGCCTTGACGGTCGAAAGATTCATGCACCAAAAGATTACCATTATGGGCTGCCAAACGCTGAGCATCCAGAACAAGGAAGTTATCTTCTTGGACGAGAGAAAAATTCCTATCAAGCATTTGGGGACCCTACAGAAAGCAGATTTAAGCTACCCATCCAACAGACAGAGGCACTTATATTTCCCTCTGAAACTAAAATCGCAGATATTAGTGATACTCAGAGACCACTAAAATCATTAAATTATCCATTGTCAGAAGACTCAAGTTCAGAGAATTTTGTTTTGCAAGGAGGTCTCTCTAACTTTCCCACTATGAATAATGGCAATGGCATGACACAAGATATGGGTCGGATGCACACAACTGGAGTACATCTTTCTTTACCACCATCTCTTCCAGCTGCTCATGTTTCAGTGACATCTTCATCACCTAGTGTGCCACCGACTGCATTGTTTCCTGTCTTAGCAAATGCTTCAGCAATGACATCCATTCCAACTAATAAAAAGTATCCTGACCCGCATATTTTACGACATTCTAGTGGCTACATACAGCAACCTCCTTTGGTTGAGACTGCACAGGTTCTCTGAATGATTCATGTGCATTTACACTTTTCTTTTCTTGAATCTACATGTTTTTGTTTTGTATACAGGTTCAATATATTTTCAGTTGTTTATTTATTTATTTATCTGCTAGTTGCTAACTGTGCCTTGGAGGATGGATGATGAATTGCAAAGGTTGTTGCATATTAGGATTGGAGAATGGATGAGAAAGAATTACCCTTCAAGTTCTTTCCTTTATGAGCATATATATAGAGGATAAATAAATTTCTATACTCGAGTAATGTTATTTAGTTATCCGCCTGGAGCCAAACGAAACCAATCTTGAGATAACTAAATGAATTCTAACGATATAGGGCAACTTTTAAATAAAAATTGCATTTTATGTTCATTGTAGAATATTTCTAGACCCCAATAAGCTTAATGCACCATAGCTGTCAAGGAGCACAGATGAAAAGCATAATAAGTACCCTGTCACACAATCATACTTCGAAAACCTGGATTTGAGTTTCTCCTGAAATACACAAATCATGCCATAAATTGGTATTCCCATGAGTCAAAGTGTAGGACAGATGACTTATGATTGATTTTTTTTTAAAATTTTTATTTATATTATTATTATTATTATTATTATTTTTCAATTCATCCCTGGAAGTATCCATCTTCCCTCTTCATTCATCAAAGGTTGTATGTGTGGTGGTATTGTATGGTGTCGTATGCTATCTTAGAACCTTGTGGTGCGAATTTGCGACTAGGGGGTAAAATAGGAACCATGTGATGTAAGAGCATGCAATGGAAGAGAAGAGAAGATCACGAGGAGAAGAGGTCTTGAAGCTCATATGGTGTGTCATGTTGTGAGCAGTGGTGGCAAAAGCTTGTGGTGAGGATTTGTTGAAATGTGTGTGGAAGAGAGGAAGCTAGGCTATGGTAGTGTTGTGAAAGAGAAGGGACACTCATGAGTGGGTGGGGGATTGGGGTTAATTAAGATAATATAAATCACTTATGTGGATGAATTCACCATTGGATAATAGGGTGGGTAGTTAGGTAATAGATATTAATAATGTGTTTTAGGGGTGAGAACAGTTAGTCAGTCAGTTGGAGGAATTAAATGAAAATTTGGATCAAGATAAGTTATTAATAATGATAAGTTAAACTATTACTAATTTTTTTCTTTAATTAATGCTTGATAGTGTGGGTGTGATTAGAAAGATAGCTCTTTCTTCTATTAGTAAATATAAGTTATACTTTTTATTCTAAAATTAAAAATGATCTGAATTATGTCATAACTTTATATATAATATGGTTGATTAGATTTTATTGTCATAGATTATTATTTTATTGTTGTAAATATGTTGAAACATAAAGTTAATTTAATATAATAGATTTTGAATACTAATGTAGATAAAATAATATAGTTATTCTTAATTATTATGTTATGTATAACATATGTTGAATATACAAATATTAATTTTTTTTTAAAATTAATTTTAAAAGTTAAATTTCCTTAAATACAATATCAATATATTACGTATTATAATCTATTACGTCTGGCATAATCAACAGATTACAACTGAGAGACATCTTTGGAATCACATTGCTCGTCAAAAAGATAAAAAAGGGGGAAATAATAAGGAGGAAATATGAATATAATTATTACTATTAAATTATTAATCCATTAAAGATATATGTGTCGAAATAGTTTTCTTGGTACTTACTCAAGAGAAGAGGAAGAGTGACAAATCCACATGTAATCTTTAAATTTATGTTGGGAGATTTGATTAAGGAATATGGAGTTTAACTGATGAAAAAGAGATTGGGGTTCTAACGTTCTAACAACTTCTCTTGATATCTACTTTTGGAGGAAAAAAGGAGAAATATTGCTGTGTCACAGAATAAATTTTTGGCATATACTCCTAAGAGAGAGAGAAAAGATGTTAATGCTTACAGTTTTCGTTGATGAATGAGGATAAGCTGACTACGAAAGAGTGTTGAATAATTTACCTTGTGATAGTGGAAGATACTAATTATTTTTTATTTTGTTCTTCTTTCATTCATTTGGGAAAGAACCTTGTTTTCTTCTTAAATTGATTTTGATGCCAATTCTTGATATTTCTCTTTCGTTGGCTTCAACCACATCACTGACTAGGAACATACTATCTAATCATGATAAAAAGTTGGACCTAGATAGGCCCAGCTGTTTTGTTTGAATCTAGAATATATCCTCATCTCATAACTTGAATCTGGAGGTGGAAAGGAAGATGCCAGTGGTTAGGTCACTAGAGCAAGAGGGATGGTTGGGTGACGGGGACTTAGTGCTATTGGCTCTGTAAGTTTATATTATGTATATGTTTTATTCTAAATCAAAGTCAAGTAAGATTATTTGAAATATAGGTCTAAAACTTGAAATTTACTGGAGAACTGAATCCCACTCAAGGTCCCAACCCAGTTCCAGCAAAAGAGAAAGTATTAATTTTTGTATACTAAATTTTACTAGTTTTCTGTCAGCTACCTAGGTTCCTGAGATTTCTGTCTGGCCCCATTGTTTTGAGTTAAGTGTAAGGTCTGATTACCTTAACATATGTTAATTTCTTTTATTTTGACCAATATTATTCATTTATTTGTTATTTAATTAGGTATGGGCAAATTTATTGGCTTATTGCACATCTTGGTTCTGTATTAAATCCTGTGGATTTCCCATTTTTCTACGTTTTGTATTGTTTTGGCTTATATTATATTAGACGTTTTGCAAGATTTTCTAAGAGATTCCAGATGCTTGTCCTCATGGATTCATCAAACCATATAGGATTTACCTCTCATCCATCAAGCACCACTGAAACATTATCCTGACGGAGTGCCAAGAGTTTCGATCAATCATGCTGTCAATGATAAGCCAATAGTTATCAATGCTTGTGACTTGTTTAAGCAACCTCTTCGTGCATCTCGACCTGATCATATTGTCATCATCCTACGTGGACTCCCAGGTTTAACTTATTTTAACAATGTTTTTGTTTCTCTGTGTTAAAATAAGAACTACAAATAGTTTTCTTATGATGGATGTTTATAAAATTTTCAAGTGTAGACAACGTAAGCAATGTGCCTCTTGCATTTTACTATTTTCCCAAGTTATGTTTCCTTCTCTTGAAAACTTGTTGATATTTTTTTGGCTTCAAATTTGATGATCTTGTGTCACTTGCTGACTATCAATTTCTACAGGTCTCTTTTCCTTTCACATAAACATTGAGGCTAGGTGGAAATAAATTGCCTTCTTAACTTTATAAAAAGGAGAGTGGGCCTTTGACAGTCTCTAAAAAGTTTTTTGCTTCTTGCTTTTAAGTTTGGTTTGTGTTAACAACTTCTCACGCTAAGGTGAAAAATCAAAATTGTGGTTGCTTTACTGAAACTTACCCACATCATGATTTCTCTTTCTTTGGCTTGTTTGAGACATTTGGATAAGTTTCTGCAAATAACTGTTGATGCTAGTGAATGATCAGTAGAACTAAATCATGTACTTTAGGGATGTATAACAAGATATGACATGTTCAAGGGCGAAATTAAGTGGTTTCAGGTTTTTGTTTAGCTAATAGGTTGTTTATTGATTAACTGCCTTGTTAAAAATTTATCCATAGTAAAACCATAGACATGTGTTTCCTATGAGGGAAGGGTACACTAATGGAAAGATGTGATAGAAAGATTTTCCCAATGACATTGATAGAAAGAAAGATAGGGGAAAAACTAGAAGAGAATAGGAAAAATTAGTATTTGCTTGAGTGATGTTTCCTTGTAGAGATAGAAAGAAGGAAAAAATATTTCATTATATTTTTTCCCCTCAAAATGGGAGATCTGATTTGTACAGAGAAATAAAGGGAAAGGAGTCAAGGACCAGAAGACTTTCGTATTATTTTCTGCCCTACCCTACTTGCCCTCCAAATAAATGTCTATTTTCTCTCTCCTTGCTCATTTCCTTCTCTCCTTTATCTGCTGGGACACAACATCTATCTGTTAAATTTATTGTCACTTATAATAAGTTTATTAGCCAATCCCACAAAATCTATCTGTTTGCTTTTCTGATCTTTATCATGTTCATGCTGATTCATATGATATCTATTTGACTGATATTTTAGGTAGTGGAAAGAGCTATTTGGCTAAAGCATTGCGTGATATTGAGATCGAGAATGGTGGAAATGCTCCAAGAATTCATGCAATGGATGACTATTTCATGGTTGAAGTTGAGAAGGTGACTTTACCATTACCTAATTTTTTAGGTGACTATGTTGACGGCAATATTGCTAATTTTCTTGCTTTCTTGTCTTTTAGAATATTGATGACAATGAAGGTTTCAAATCCACTGGTTCATCCAGAGCCAAAAAACAGGCCACTAAGAAAGTGATTGAGTATTGTTATGAGTCAGAAATGGAAGAGGTGATGCATTTGCAAACCACTTAGATTATTATTTTGTTTGTAGTACAAAAATATCACTCTTATCTTGTGGCTTGCTATGACTTTAGGTGATCTCACATAGTTTTTAAGTAAAAAAAGGAAGGTATTTGTATTTACTGACATGTGTATACCAATCCTTCTATTAAAAGTGAGTTACAAATATGGATCTATCTAGTCGCACACTACTCAGATAAAAGACTTCTGTCATATCTACTTAATTTCATGCATCGATTGGCTGTTTGAAGGAGAGCCTTGGTGCAACAGTAAAATTGCTACCGTGTGACCTTGTCATGCACGGAAAGACTGCGTATAATAACCCAATATGGTCCAACCCTTCTCTGGACCCTATATGGGCCATAATTTCGTGCATTGGGCTGCTCTTATTGTCAATGGGCCTATCCCAATCTGTGTGAGCTATGCCGAATTGCGCCTTACATGGTACAATTAAGGTTGTTCCAACCTAAATTACCATCCAACGTGAGCTGGGGTCCAAGGTAATTTGTTTTGGGCTTGATTTTTTTAATATTTAAAATTTATTTAAAAAATACTAAAAATTAATAGAATAGAATAAATACTATTAAAATTGGAAATTAATATTTTTATCATGTATTGTTAAATTATTTAATGTTAAAAACTAACACACACACATATAAATCTGGTAAGCTAGGCTTGGTCTGCGGGCTATGTAATGGTAGCTTATCATGACCCGTATGAGATTGGGTCGTACTTGGCATGATCTGTATTGTGCCAGGTCACAATGGTAGCAAAAGGTGGAATCTGCCACCCAGCGGCTCCACACGGTTGTACCCATGACCATCTGTGAGGAGGTAAATTAGGAAGCTGCAGTGGATTTTTTTTTTTCCTCGGCTTTGCTGAGATTTGAACCCTTGCCCTGTGATAGCAACTCTATTCCGCACTAGCCATCTCAATTGTGCCCCGGGTCATTGTGCTTGCTTGATCTAGTTGATTAATATTAATACCATGCCAACATGAGTAAATGTTACTATGCCGCTTGTGCTGACAAAATTTTGACAGTCTCAATTGAGTTTCTTTCTATAATTAATCCTTTAATTCCATCTGGTGGTGCTTGACCCATATACGGTTGGGTAATTGAGGCTGATGTTTGCTGTTTATGGATTACAAATGGTGATAACCCTGAGCCATTCCTTATTGAGGTGTACAACTGCATTTCATTGAATTAACTTTGAGTTATGAGATATTTTGAACTGATCTGCTCTTTCATTATAATCATAGACATTATAATTCAAATTGGTAGTCTGCTTCTTTCTTGGTCATGCAGACACTTCCCTGAATTTTTGAGCATGTTTCTTGTTGTTATTCTATGTACACACACACACGTTTGTTAGTTTGATTATTGAGAGCTCAAGTGATTGTCCATTTGCTAGGCATATCGGTCAAGCATGTTGAAGGCATTTAAGAAGACACTCGAAGAAGGGATATTCACATTTATAATTGGTAAAGTGCTTCTTTTGTGTCTTTGAGTCCAGGTTCTATTTGTCTTTCAATCTTTATTCTTTTTAACTTGGTTTAAGTATTGTTTTTACCATGGTTATTAGCATTTTTACTGCTTTCCTATCAACCCTCAAAGGTTTTGCTCCTTGCATTTGTTTGCTTTCATTAGCTGCAACCTGATGTTGGTATGGATTGTTTGGCACAGTCGATTTGTTTGTGTGCTGTTTGTTATACAAGTGTTGGGAGAAGTTATGTGCTTGAATGTTGAAAGAATTGAGCTAATCTATGAAAGAAGTGACTGAACTAGGTGCTCCAGTGTTTTGGTACTGTGGATACATTAAGGCATTTTCTTTGGTATTAGATGAACTGGTGGATGCTGTGCTAAGCATTCTACGCTGCCTTCAATTTTTGCTAATCACTAATGCAGTATTGTCTGGCAACTGACCTATTTATTGCTGGTATGTTTGGCTCATTTAGTGGATGACCGCAATCTGCGGGTAGCTGATTTTGCTCAGTTTTGGGCAATTGCAAAGGTATATTCTCTTTCTTTAGGCAAACTCTATGATGCTTATGTTTGAGATTTTTATGCTGGATAAGGGATTGTTGACAACTTGCCTAGTAACTATAACGTTAATATAGTGTAATCTTTACTAACACTTTAGTAATTCCTTTATAACTGGATTTACACAACACTTATGTATATAACCCTTATTGAACACTTTGCAATCCTGCACATTCTGTTCTTTTATATCCGTACAGTATATGGTACGTGCTTCTTTTCTGTTTCCTATTTGAGGGATGTTGAAATTCTCAAGTACTGTTCATTTGGTAAAAGTCTCTTGCATGGGTTTTTGCAGCAAAATCATCCTTTAGTTGATCATATACAAGAAAATTACCATTTTATTTATTCCAATCATTTTATGTAATGCTTTAATTATTAGTACTGGTGTTAAATATTTAAGGTTGAGTTTCATTTAATATGAGTTAGTGCCAGAGTAATGCTAAATTTCAGCAGGCTTTGATGAACTTGCCATCTAGGATTCCACTTCTGTCTGACTTTTGTAAATCATTGCACTAACTGTACATATTTAGAAGGACCTAGTCTATATTTCTTATTTCTGTGGGGTTGAATTGTGGTGACAATTTATTATTCCTTATGCAAAATGTGTTGTCATTTATATAGCTTTCCATCTGAGTCAATTTTGATTTTGACAGACTGAGAACTTGAAACAAAATTATAAATAAATCAGTTTGACATCTGAAATTGACAAAGAATATGCTGGAAGTTGAACATAATTGTTAGGAATTAGTCACATTTACAGATTCTGATGAAAAAGTAGAAATTGCTCAGTTATTAGTCAATCCCCACCTGTAGTAAAAAGAGGGTTGTAGAGGGGATTACGACGAAGGTTTAGTTCACTTGAGGCGCTGTGTAGAGACACACACTCACACATATAGATGTACATGCATGTGTGTGTGCGTGCGTGCTCAAATAATCACTTTTTTTTCCCTGTATTTGATTGTTGTCATAGTCACTTATTTTCCAGTTTTATATGTTTGATTGATATTAAAATAATTTAGTGACTCATAGAGCAATCATGATTCAGCTTGTGGGCTATCCTCAAGTCTGTTCCATTTTAATTTAGTTTTGTTACTTCTTATATGATATTCGTGAACAGTGCACATATATTTCTGTTCCGTTATATTGGATTTTTATAACTATTAAATATTATATAAATTATCTTAGCTTAAACATTTTATTCTTAAAATATGTAATTCTTTCAGTTTTATCCAAGCAGGGTTAAAATTGGCTAACTTGGACTTATGGTTATGTTCCTTTTTCTTACTGGTTTAGATTTAAAATATGGTTTGCAACTTAAGGCTGGGGCTAAGGATAATAAGTTACTAAACATGGGTAATATACATTTTTTTAGGGAAAAATCATTCATTTTTCAAAATTGTTTTTCATGTTACAATTAGGTTTGGTTGGGGGTGGGGCTACTTTTGTAGCAAAAGGTGATTGCGCTAACCTAGATGCCCCTCACAGCCCGTTCCAAAGTTATGTAAAGTGAGGTAAATCACGAGGTCAGTTAATAGTCGATCACTAATTTATAGCTGATCGCCAAGTGGCTCGATGATGGAGGAGGCTTTTTTTTCCGCATGTGCCTGCCAGGAATTTCAAATATTTTTTGTTCTTTAATTTGGAGGTTTATTGGATTTAGTTCATTCAGAAGCTGAGCTAAATAATAGATAGACCTATGACTGTCTTGGTTGTTCTCTTGAAATTGTGAGAGGTGTAGATTGCCTCCCACAAAGATTTGAGCATGTAACATGAGGGCTTCTGTCAATGTCATGAGTAGAGGATTGGACTTGTGTATCTAAGGAGGAGAGGGAGAGGAAGTGCACACAGTGGCTAGTCCCTTATCCTCTCAGCTTCTCCCTTTCCTCAGGTGGATGAGCGATGGAGTAGGGCATTGACAAGGTGAGCTACTGATGACTTTGACCAGAGTGCAAGATGGAATGGTCTCGGGGTTGAGGGAGTGGAAGGATGTTGCACAATAGCTCAACCGTCTCCTCCAGCAGTTAGATTTAGGTGTAGAGAAGCAACCAATAGGGAGTTGTGGATGAGTAGAGTCCCAAAGGCTGACCTCCATGATAAGTGTTTGAGTAGTGGAGATAGAGTCCACAAAAACTGATGACACCAAAACAATACAAATAGAGTGATAAAAATTGATAATCACAATTCTAAATAACAACATAAATACACTAGTGATTTTGTAGTTCAAGAAACCTGGAAACCCTTGGTGTGAACACTAGTGACTTTGACTTTGTATCACTTACGAAAACTACTATGCTCGACAATGGCCTATCTGCACAAATTTGAGGCTACAAGGAAATCAATCCAAACATACTGTGTAGGAATGCACCAAATATAAAATGTATGCTTAAGAACATCAGGTTGCAAAAACAATCAAACTTATCAACTGCTGCAAACAAATGTAACTGCTATAACAAGTAATTCAATCATGTCTATGATATGAGAGTGTTCAAAGTGGTACCATGTCTCTGGTCTCAAATTTTGGTGGATGAAAGTGAATAGCTCACTAGTCACTACAACTTTCCGTGTCTAATGAAGAAATCTAGGCTAACATAGAAGTCTATTTAATTGATGAAACACCTATGGTTTGAAGTTCTTGGTATGCCAAATATTGTTTCTGAGCAGAATTTTGTTTTATAATTTCCAGCTGTAAGTTTAACATCCTTGGTGATTTCATGTTTCTCATTGTTGTCATTTTTCTTGAGCAGAGATCGGGGTATGAGGTATACTTGCTGGAAGCTCCATACAAGGATCCCATGGTGAGATAGCAACTAGCGTTCTTATTTATATAGGTCAAGCAAACTAATATTTTTTCACTCTCTAACGTTTACTGAAAATTCCAATTATTGTCATGTATGTAACAGCCTCAATCCATACTTTTCTAACTTTGTTAGAGATCACCATGTCAACTTTGTGTTTGTGAATTTTCTGCCTGTTATCCATATTAAATTGATTGCTTCACTATTGTCTGTCAAGAAACTTTCTACTGCATTTCTAGCTATTTTCTGAAAACAATAAGTCATTTAAGCATGAGTATGTGCCTTAAGAAATTTCAAGAGATTATGCTCTCATTCATTTGACTGCCCCTTTGATAACCTCATCAATTTTATTTGTCTCTTACATAACTTTGTTAATAACAGTATTTTCATCTTCCTTTATTCTTCACACCTTTTCATTTATCAACTTGTCTAATTTAAAAAGTGATTTTTGTTATCTCCACACTTCTTATTCTTCATTAATATTTAATAATCACCATGTAGGAATTCGGAAGTGGTCTGGATTTTAACTTAGGGTGTGTTTGGTTCAAGTTATTGTACATATCTTGGTTATTGAATTACCCAGTAATCACATAGCCAAGGTTATGGGGAATAAAACATAACCATGAAATTGTTTGGTTCAACTTATGTTATGCAACAACCTAGTTTAACATTTACTAATTTCCCCTTGTCATTGACATTCGTAGTGGTACCAAGCCCACGTATCGCTGCTCTCAGCAATACCCTTTCATTGACCTTCAGACGCCGTCGTCTATGTTTTTGCCATGCTGGACCGTGTCACAACCATCGAGCCTAACGACCTAGACGACCACTGTCTTGAGCGGCTCATTGGCGACATTGAGATTCATGGGGTTGACTTCGCATACCTAGTGCACCTTGACGCAGTCTCTTTTGAGGCTTCTACTTGGCATCAAGGCTAGAAAATCGATGACCCTCGTCAGGCAAAGCAGCTCCGGGAAGTCCACCATCATCAGCCTGATTGAGCGCTAAGGAAGCACATTGACATGGTGGGACAAGAGCCAATGTGCTTCCCATCTCTCGCTGCGATTACGCACCAGAGCCACCCATCTCTCGAGCGCCTGTGCAGATCCAGTGAAATCTCCCCAAAGCAAAGAAATCACCTTCCCACAAGAAGCAAACAAATTAAAAAA
>JBAMIB010144084.1:0-13499 GCA_037177415.1 Kaempferia rotunda
GCACTGCATATTGATTAAATATTGAAACCCCATCTCGAGTCAACTCGAGTGGGTAATTTGAATTCTCCGTTGTAGCATTTATGCTCATCTTAGATTCCTAAGTTGTATAAAAAAGAAATAAATTATAGATTAACTTATAAAATTTTAATTCTTTAACTTCAATACAAAATCCATCTATAGTTAATTTTTTTTAAAAAAAAATCAATTTCACACCCTTTAATATAAATTCTAAACCTTAAATCTTTTTTCAAAAAAAAAAAACTAAATGTCCATGAAAAATATCGCAAAGAGTTTACGTCACATGCACACTCTACACATCCAAAAAAGAAATTTTAATTTATTTTTTTTATTTAATAATATAACTCAACTTCTAAAATTTAAAGATAAAATCTTAAAAGACATACTCATAAGTTAAAAAATTAAAAAAGAATTAAAAAATATGTTATCGTATATTTGTAGAAAATATATATGTATTTAGTTTATGAATAATGGTGGTAAAAGGTTATATGCTCGTCTCAGCACCTCAGCCGACCTAACTTAAGGTTAACACGGAGAAAGTAAATTATGAAAAATTACTAATAATTAGGATACTGGCAATGTATAATTTATAAATGATATATATATATATACACACACATAGAGGGATGTTATGGTACCCTTCACACCTAATATTATATTGACACGAGTAATAGCGTCGGTTAACAACTGAAGCCAAACTCTGGTTTCCCCTTTTGCACGCGTGAACTACCCCTCCCCGCCCATGCGACCGCGTGCTGTACCCTCAGTGTCCGCGTCGCGCAACCACCACCGCCAGATCCGACCGGCATCCAACCGTTCTCCAATCCGCCAGATCCGGACAACGGCGGCCGTCTTCTCTATCCACCCGGCCGCGAGATCGCGCAGGAATCGGGCAGCACGTCCTCATCCGCCTTCCTCCCCCCGTTTCATCTCCGCCTGGAAGGCTTCCACGAGTTTCTTTTTGTCCAGCCGCCCGCTAGATCCCTTTCTCCCTTCGGGTATCCTTCGTCTATGGGGCCTGATCGAAACTGAGCAGCACCAGCGAGTGCCCCTCCGCGTCGCTACTCAGTGTCGAATGGTCAAGCAGTTTGACGCGAGCGAGCAGAGCCGACCTGGTTCTCCTCGCGCGAACTGTAAGACCGCCGCCTGCCCCTTTTCTGTCCAGAGCCGCAAATTAGTTTCTCTAGCAGTGAGGAACGGGGGCAGCAAGATCTGCAAGCATTGCTTGCCGCTGCGAGGGCAGAAGGCAGAAAGATGAGATTTTGTCTTCGTATTTGAGTTTAAACGCTTCCATCCATCGACAGTGCATGAAGAAGAGTATGGGGATCGACTTAGTGGCTGTCTGTTTTCCCCCCTTTCTATTATTTTTCCTTTTCCTTTTGTCGATTGGTGCCGTCGTGGCCTAATTTTTATTGTTGGATGTCAAATTGATGCAGATTTCCTCATTATCCCGTGAAATCTTCTGGGAGATGGAAATGGAGCTGTAACCGTGGTGTTACATCCTTGAGAATTTAAGTGCCTAGATTCAGTTGTGATCTTGTATTTACTATTTCCATTTGTTTCCTTTTTTCCTGACTCAAGCAGCGAAGAAACCACCCACCCCAAATCTGATCTTCAGTTTCATTTCCCTTGCAGTGGAGAAGGTGGGAGGGTCTGATATTTCCTGCAGTGAGGCCTCAGGCCATGGGATCTGAAGCTCTCGTAGAAGAGTGAGGTGAAAGGTCCGAGCTTGTCTTGTTGAGAAGTCATGGATTTGAATCAAGGATGTCCATTCTGGGAGCCACAACCTTGGGCTCCATTCACGCCGGACATGCCGGTGCCCAGCAAGTTGGAGATGAGCTGGTTTGACATTTGGGATGGGAACAACAGTGGTGGCAGCAACATCAGCCATAGCTCTTTTCTGGGATCGAGTTCCTCAGTTGCAACGGGTCATGTTGACCAATTCCAGGATTCAAGTGTTCCGGCCACTGCATTGGGTTATTCCAGTCAGGTTTATATTCCCCAAGCCAGTAGTTACAGTATGAGCCCCGGCATGGCGACCACCGGTGATTCTTCTGTTGGATGGCACCAGACACCTCACACAAACCTGATGGCCTTTGCTGACGCAGCAGCCATCTCTAACAATTCACCATTTTTCTCGCCATTCATTCATTCAGGCAACAACCTTGGAGTTTCTGCTACTCCTAACGCGTTGTCACCTGATAAAGATTTTTTCCTGAAACTAGACCATCATAACTGTAAGTAATTCTTACCCCTGACAATGATCCATTTTTTCATTGTTTAAATTGGGTTTATTTTCTTGCATGTTTGTAGATGGATTGGCTAACAGTTCAACACCCAATACTAATTCATTGATGGGAAAAACAATAAGCATGGGTGGAGCAGATGTGACACCATATCCATGTACACCAGTATGTTTGGATAAAAATAAATTTGTGCAAGATTATTCACTTTGCCAATTCATCGACCTGTTAAATGATAGTTCAAATGCACAAGATAAGTGGGACAGTACATGCATGTTGCAAGCTCCAGTTCCAAAGCAAGTGGAGTTTGGCATTTCAGAGTTTGTATCACCACCTCCTTCATTACCAGTTATACCAAATTCAGGAATGGAAATGCCGCCTGAGCTACTACTCTCTCTTCAACAACCAACAGAAGTTGAGGCTGTTGTTATACCTGAAGAAGTTCATGATCAAAGACGGAACCAAATGACACATGGAAAGCTGCAAAACAGTGATTTTGACCTGAACAAGATGCCACAGCAGAAGCCTAAAATGAAAAAACACAGACCTAAGGTCATTCAACAAGGCAAACCAGCTAGAATGCCAAAACCAGCCACTCCCATGCCCAAAACTCCTTCTCAAAAGCGTAAGTACGTAAGAAGGAAAAATGTCCAAGCCTCTTCAGAGATCCTATGCGACAAACAAGGTGAAACTACTCTACCACACTGTAATGCTGATTTATGTTCTTCAAATGATATAGGAAGCAACTCATCTCATAAGAGGAACCATGTGGGGAGCGACGAGAACACTTTATTTAATTCAATCAATAATCCATGTGGAGCAACTGATCCACAGTATATCTGTGGGACTAGCTCAGTTAGAAGAAGGTTGGTCTTTGAATCAGATAGAAATGCAGTTGAATTATCAAAAGTGATGTCTGCATACAGTCTGGAATCTCTAGATCAAGCAATGTGCCCTTCAGTTAACACTACTAACAGGAATGCAGAAGCAAGTATGCTTCATACTGGGTCTCTGGAAGTGATGGACAACTTAGCACCAGTAAATCAATTTAGCCTCAACAGCTGTATAAATGAGCTGCCAAATAGTCAAATGAGTTTCACAGAGAAAACTGTAACGACACATCCTCAAGCTGGTAGACATGGAACAATTGCAATTGACCAAGTTCACAATAGGTGTACAATGCTATCAGAAAATCCACCTACACCTCAGCCTACTATTAGAAGGGAAAATTTGAAAAAATTAGCTAGGAAAAAGTTCCTTGACAACACTCCAAAATTTGATTTGCAGCAAACATCTAATTTGCCTAAGAAGAAGAAAAGAACTGACCATGTGCTTGAGGAATATGCATGTGCCAATGTTGGTGAGAAACTTGTTGAATATAAGGATGCAAGTCTCAATGAATCAGATTTATCTCAGGTATTTGATAAGCAGAGCGGAGAGAATGAGAACAAACGCAAATCATGTGTCGCTTCTTCCTTGACACGTATGGTTTTGGATGCATCTATGAATATTTCTGTGGCTGATGTGAGAAATTTAGTGAACCTCAAAAACCAGCTAGATGCTGAAGCTATTTTATCTCTTTATCAAACTGAAGGCAACACAGTAACAAGATCAGATCTGAATTTTAGACCCAATTGTGTAGCTGCTGCATCTTCTGTGGCAGAGCATAACAAAATGATGAAACCTGGTAAAGGGCATGGAAGATTGAATACTTTTGCGCATAACAAATTGTCAACTCCACCAGACATATTTGGAGCTAAGGAGAGATGTAGTGACAATCATGAGAACCAAGTTGAGATGAAAAGAAAACGACCCAGGAAGAATAAAAATGCTCAAAATGGAACTCACATGACAGATACGAATTATGCGGATTTGCATGGCCAAAAGGTAACTGGTAGAGAGTTGATGCCTTTTGAGTGTTGTCCGGGTCAAAAGACTATGGAGTTACCTATATTTTCTACAAGGGATTTCAGAAAGCAGGGTTCCAATCCTGTGAGTATAGATAGTTTAAGTTCAGATGTGATGGTACCATATACAAATTTGTTGGATGATGTCACTTGGAGGTTGAGAGATCTTAGGATTTATGAATCTGATCCAACTAATATGCACAATGCTATTGTTCCTTATGTTGGAGATGGTGTTATTGTTCCATATGAGGGCCCATTTGATCTCACCAAGAAACGGCGCCCTCGACCCAAGGTTGATCTAGATCATGAGACAAATAGGGTCTGGAATCTTCTAATGGGGAAGGAAGCAGATAACAATGATCAGGGAACAGATGTCAAAAAAGAAAAATGGTGGGAAGAAGAAAGGCAAGTTTTTCGCGGGCGTGTAGATTCATTCATTGCGCGAATGCATCTTGTCCAAGGTAAGTTTCTTTCAGTTTGACTATTCAATACTGCTGGGCTATTAATGTTCTTTTTTTTCCTTTTACTTCAATGGTGTATTTGTGTAAATAGACACCAGTTTGAATGGTTTCAGTTCAGTGGCCATTTTTTTCTCCTAGTTTCCACTAATGCCTGTCCACTCGGTATAGTGGTTGTTTTTGGCATATTGATGATACATGGCACAGGCATCATGCAAAATTACAAAGATAATATAAATAAATTGTGCAGCACCATGACAGATAATTTGTTGAAGGTTAATAAACAATGAAATTATCTGGATTTTTAGTGTTCCTCACGGCTGAGCATAATAGTGAAATTTCTATATATGTTTTGAAGTTGTCCAACTCCTAAACAATAAACTTGGGAATTTGAATAAACAAAACAGTAATATGATTTTCTGACATGTATTACTAATTTTTTTAACCCCTACACATCAGTCAAGGCTTTTCATATAGTAACTAGGATATGCTATAACTATTGTCTGTTTTTTTCGGAAAGAAATGCAAGCAATTTTCTGAATTAATGGAATTTTTTGGCAAAGGCTTTGCTTCTCATTTACAGCTCAGATCCACATTATAAATATGAATTTAATATATGAAAATGAAAGGGAGAGATTGTGCAGAACAGATCATGTGGTCAATAAGTTGTACTCCTTATTTGTCATCTATGTATCATATCAAACAGTCAACAAAATGAACTTTTATCTATCACATTTGTACCATATCAAACAGTCAATAATTTCAAGTGTTCTCTTTATCTAATCATATTTGTATAAAAAACTAGACACGACTCCTTCAGTGCTTCATGTTCTATGAATATTACTTCTCTATTCTTTCTTTTTGTAGGAGATAGGCGTTTCACTAAGTGGAAAGGTTCAGTGGTGGACTCAGTAGTTGGTGTTTTTCTTACCCAAAATGTTTCAGATCATCTTTCAAGGTAAAACATAATAGAATAATTTCATTCTGGGATTTTTTACCCAATACTTACCTATTTTTGCAAAATACTCCCATTTTTTTTTTTGAAGATGTTAGTTTAATCCCTTCACTTTCTAGATCTGTTTTGGTTTGTGACCCAACCCATATTCTGTTAGGACCCACTAACACTGTCATCATGTGGTAGCTACCTATGGCTATAAATCTTAATTACAAAATAATTTTCTATATTTTGTGCTAATTTGCCCCCAAGTTCAACTTTTTCATGATGTGGCTACCACATGGACCCAATACTATAGCACCTTTGATCATTGGTGAACATAACAATAAATTTGTCTTGCTAACCAAACCAGGAGGAATCTTGGAATTTTTATGGTTAACCAACATTGCGTGTTTTGCCAAAACCAACTGAAGTAGGGCAGAGTGAATTTCCAAGATAATATGTAGAGTGGATGAGAAATCTAAACACAAATGAAATTCCAAAATGAAATCTGTTTTCTCGTTATCTCAACTTCATGCACTTTGATGATCATATTAATCATCACAGCTCTGCTTTCATGGCACTTGCCGCAAGATTCCCTCTAAAGTCAAGGTGCAAAAATTCAGAATTCATTGAACAAGATACATGTGCCAAGCACGAAGAAAGCAGCATACCATGTCCTGATGGCATTAGCAAATTGCACGGACAGACAGTGGATAGACAGTTGCATGTCACAAGACCTTCGGTTGCTGGTGGGAATAAATCTACAAATAATAATGAGTTATTTTCTATTAATAAAACTACTTGCACAATATATGACTGTTGAAAAATTAATTATGCAGGCTCAAAGGCAAATGTAATGGGTGCCAGTCATGAATCACCAGATAGAGAGTCAGGCCCCCCAGAAACACAGATAGGAGGATGTGCATGTGTAGCGGAGCCTGAAGATAGATGGTCAATGGAGGATGTTGGTTCCTCCCAAGACTCTGTTGTTTCATCTCAAGACTCTTCTGAAAATGCAGTTCAGATAATTGATCACATTAGGATAAATTCCTTGTCAAACATTCGAGCAGAAGATTTAACGGTGCAAAATTTGTGTCATGGTATTGACAAGTCAACTTCATTCACTGGGCTTTTAAACTATGTCTTGGATGTATCAGACAATCTCAGAAAAAGCAATCCATCCATGTTAACGCCTATCATCAATTCTCAAGATCATAAGCATGTCAAGACAAATTTATCTGCCGCACTTCCATTGCCACATCTATTTGATGGTTCTTCAAGTTCAGGATTAACAGTCATGGAGCATCTCAACGCACATACTAAGAGAAGCATGTCTCATCCTGATTCAAATCTGTCAGGAATAAAAAAGGCAAACACAACTGAGAAATTAAGTTCATCCCATGAGCATTTAGTAGACAATATTTCGGGAGTGATACATCCACAGAATTCTGAAGTTGTTCCTGGGACTCAAACTGACATTGGTCTATTTTCAGATGCATGCGGAAATTCTCTAAAACCTCTCTCTAGCGCAGAAGCAGAATCTTGCCTTAGAAAGCCATATTACTATCATAGCAGCCTTGGAACTGAACTAAATGAAGCTTTGCTAGGTCAATCCATTTACCAGGGATGCTCTCTTATGCCAGAAAATTGTTCAATCAAACTCCAACAAGAGGATAGAATTTGCGAAACTCGGAGCACCAAAAAGGCCACTGAATTTGACCTACAAAAGCAACATTATGATACCCAGAAAAAATCCCAAGTCTTGCATAATGACAAGGATCCATTGGAAATATCTAAGAGTCTCCAATTAGACTTGAAAAATGATGATGCTCTCATTTCAACTAGGGTATCAGCTGAAACACCAAAAAATAAAGCTAAAGCGAACAAGTTAAAGATTGATAATGAAAGAAAGGTCTATGATTGGGAAAGTTTACGGAAAGAGGTATGTTATGATGGCATTGAGAAGGAGAGAGACCTGGATAACATGGATTCAGTTGACTGGGAAGCAATAAGGTCTGCTGATGTAAGTGAAATTTCTGCAGCCATTAGAGAGAGGGGAATGAACAACTTGCTGGCAGATAGGATAAAGGTATGCTAGACAAAATAACTTGTAAAATGTTTCTTATTTACCACTAGGTATAACATTACTATTTATTATGCTTTGGTTTGTATACAGGATTTCCTAAATAGACTGGTCAGAGATCACGGAAGCATTGACCTAGAGTGGTTAAGGCAAGTTGAACCAGACAAAACCAAGTAAGAATATAGAAATGCTTATGATAGTGCTTGTTCTGACATACTATCTGAAACATGTTAATATTTTGTCAGTTTCATAGGCAGTACATTCATTTATTTCATAATGCTTTACCTGTGATTTTGATATTTTTTAATATACAGATAAATATTAGTGAATGATAAGACAAATTACAGACCTACAATGATTTATCTTCATCTTAACTTTATCCATGATTATTGCTATCATAGTTTGAAAACTCATACCATGTTGGGTGAAACAGTCGAAATGTATTGTTCTAGTGAATCACGGAAATACATACTAGTTAGCACCAATGTTCAAAATTTCTAACCATGCCATAGTTTCTATGTTTGACTGGAACCAATATCATGTCGACGCTCCAATGCAAGGTGTCAGTGATAGGTTAGATGTTAAAGGAGGAAGGAGATGAAGCAAAGGAATGAGACATTGTCTATATCGAGTGGGTATTAAGTTTCGATGATTCACTGGAATGATATATTTCAACTATTTCATCTGACATGGTACAAGATTTAAAGCATGCTCGGCACATACATAGTCTCCTTCCTATACTTGCTTCATCTCCTTCCTTCTTCAACTCCAATTGCTTTATGACAACATGCATCGAAACATCGGCATGATACTGAAACAGTCATTCTAGTCAAAGATTAAAACTTCAACACAACTCGAGATTATGAACCTTGATTGCTATTTTAGCGAAGTACCTAAATTTTGAAAATGGTTATGAGTGACAAGAATACCATGGCTGGATGAAGTCATGTGTTAAACTAAGCCAGCAGTCTGCTATAATCAATGGCCTGGAAGTTAAAATTTGTATTTTTTCTGCAAAATTTCTTTATATAAATTAATCAAGAATAATTGGTAAATGGTATTATGCCTATTACTTAACAACCTTGTGAATCTTGTTAGGATAGTGCATTATTTTACACTTCAAACGTTGTTTTGTAACTTTTTGCTAATGTCAGGGACTACCTCCTAAGCATACGTGGATTAGGACTCAAGAGCGTTGAGTGTGTGCGGCTTTTGACACTTCATCATCTAGCATTTCCTGTATGTTACTTTGTTCTACTCAACGTTGTTTAGGAGACATATGTCTGCTTAAGCTCTCAATTTTCACAGGTTGATACAAATGTTGGTCGTATAGCTGTCAGATTGGGATGGGTACCACTACAACCTTTGCCTGAGTCCCTTCAGTTGCATCTCCTCGAGCTGTATGTTTGTTTATTTTATGAGTCATCCAACTTACCAAGATAATTTTAAACTTTTTTCCCTTTTTCTTTTAAAAGCTACCCTATATTAGACACGGTTCAAAAGTACCTTTGGCCGCGACTCTGTAAGCTGGACCAGCGGACTCTGTAAGTTCATATCCTTATTCCAACAAAATAATTTCACTAGAAACTATCAAACAAATTATATTCTGGAATTTTACAAGCTCCATTTGCCATTTTGCCATCAGAGATGTCCCAAATTCATTGTTAAAGCTTCTTATCACTTATGATTGACTGTTTACTCAGTAAAACCTGTGTACTTGACTGTGCAGATATGAATTACATTACCAAATGATTACTTTTGGAAAGGTAATACTTATGAACTAGTTTGGAGGGACAACATATTATTTGTTATTTAGATTTATTATTTCAGATGCATGTACTAATAGAACAAGTTTTGTGCAGGTTTTTTGCACAAAAAGTAAGCCGAACTGCAATGCATGCCCGATGAGAGGAGAATGCAAACACTTTGCAAGTGCATTTGCCAGGTTTGCTTATGGAATACATCTACTGCTTGACATTGTAGTACAAGAAGGCTTATAAGATGTATATTTTTAACCAAAAAGGGTACACAGAATAAAGAAACAACCATATTACAGTATTTCACCCATAAGATGTATCTTTAGTATACTATCCTAGGCTCCTATCCATGTGGGAATGAAATGACATATAATCGTGAAGCCGATTCTAAATAGCTGTGACAAACATGACTTGATGAAGATGGCAATGTTGTTCTTTCTATTGAGCAAATTCTGTAGGGATGGATGCAATCACATATAAGCTTTGAGCTTCAAGCCAAAAGTAGTTACTGAAAATAAATTCAAGAGAGGGTGTGTGCGCATAACTGTAATCCTATATACAATAGTCTTGGATGTTTTTTCCCCAGATGACAACATTTCTAGTCAACATGCAAGATGCAAGTTGTTTGTGGAGGTAGTAGAGTTATTAGGGTATGATTACTGGGTTTTAGTTTTACGGTTTTGTCATGGATCTTATATGTAATATGTAAAGGGTACACTCCTAGAAAAGAGTTTCAATATCATTAGATGTTTGTTCAATATAATATTTTCTTCACACAAATTTGGCATAGTATCAGTTTCTTCTAAATTATTTTTTAGGAGGTTGCTCTCCAAGGACGATTTCAGCAGCCTCCCCTCATTTTATTTGTCTTTCCTTTCCTCTAATAATGTTGATATTCTCTACTTCTTCATCTCTCTCCCTCTTTATCATTTGCTCACAATGATGGTTGATGCTTTGACCTTGGGAGAAGCTCTACAAGAGTAGCCTCCTAGGCCTCCTCTTCTACTTTCATAATGAGAGGGTTGATTTACCGATACTTGTCTCAGGTCATCTCCTCTTGTAGGTCACCAAGGTGCATTGGTCCATGAGTGGTCATCCAATCAAGCCTATTCTCTGTCTCCAGAACTTTTCCGATGCGAGCCTCCCTCCTGATCTTCTCCTCTAGTCGATAGCTTACATTTGTTCTTGATGGGAGACTGCTACTGCAACATCTTCTTGAATACCTCCCTTCTTGAACAAATTTGCTCATTGAATGATGTGCTCCTCTGCCTTTCTATCATTCAGGAACTTGTGACTTTAGATATGTATATTAATAGATGCTAAGAGAAGAGTATAAATGGCACAAAGATAACTTTGTCAACCTCAAAGGTGCTCACGTAGTGGCTCACTTGAAGGTTGCAGATGCTGGATGGATCATCTCTTTGATCTCAAAGCCCTAGTCTCTACGAAACTCGTTTAATGTTTCTATAGTCTGCAACATCTTCTACAAAAAATCTAATCGTCTCCCTAGTCTCTATTAGCTGTTCATCAACTGGTCTTGTTCTCAAATCTAGTTTTCCCTTTGAGTGTATAACAACCTCTGGCGACCTCATTCCCGTATGTATTTCATCTATTATCCTGTTTTTGTCGTGCGTTTGGTTTTGATGTTTGCTGATCCTTACTGTTGTTACTATATACACATTTTTCCTATGCTCCCTTCCAACTTGTCTCTTTGTCTTCTGACCAAATCTGCCAGCTTCCTCATTCATATCCCTTTGCTTTAGCAAATCTTCTTTACAGTTTCTATTATCTCCTGCCTATCTCTTCTCCCTTTCACTGCTTATTTTACTGCTTCTTCCTTGACTTCTTCATATCCCTCCAAATCTGCTTTCCTTCTTTATTCTTAACTGCTATGTTGGTGTGCCATTGTATTCTAAGCATTGACCTTGGGACCTTCATGTCCTCTTTATTAGGTTCTGTTTCCTAAGACTGAAAAGTAGGTGTGGGAAAAGGTGGAAAGTATAACTTTTCCCTTTGTTTCCTTGGGAATGAAAAGTCAGAAATTTTCTGGAATGAATCAAATCCCTCAAAATTAGCCAAAAATCACTTGGTAAAAATGGGGGGATTTTTTAACACCACTTTTCCAATGTGGTTGTCTGCGATTGGTTGACATCACTTTTCCCAAATAGATTTTCCACCCTTTATAGGAAACATATGGAAGTGAATATTTCCATTGGGTTTCCATAGTTTGTTTTCCCAAATTATTGATGTTTTTTTCCACCTCATTGTTTTCTCCATAACACAGCCTTAATCTTTTCATGTGTTGCAGTACATGCTGCTTTAGGGAAGCCCAATTGAGAAACTGGTCTTTTAAGGCTTTATCTCATACTTTCAGTCTATTACTATCAGGACGTCATCATGTGTTTTCCTTCTCACCTTTCATATGTTTACCATATGCTACTCCTTGTGCTACTGCAAGAGAATTGTTCTTAAAATTTCACTTGATCCTCTCTATCTTCATCCTTCCTCTATCAGCATGTTGCTCTTAGGCCAAGATGTCGATACCTGCATGACTGCTTTTCTTTTTCATTATAGTCATGTCTTAATCATTTTAAGTTTTAGAAATTTTTAAGTTTATTGAACAAGCTAAACATACATTGTAACTTTGCTCCAACTTAAGGGAAGAATTAAAGTTATTTGAGTATACAAGTCATATATAGTGGTTTAGTATCACATTGATGTTTTAGGTTAGAATTTCTAGGGTGAATCTATGATGCTATATAAGGGGGTATTTCTTAATAACAAGCAATGTGGTATTTTCTTTACACAAACTTAACAAATATAATTTCCTAATTTTGACATGATATGGGAATTAGGGGAGCCTTGGCGCAATAATAAAGTCGTTGTCGTATGATCTAGAAGTCACAGGTTCAATCTTGGAAATAGCCTCTTGTAAAGCACAGTAAGGTTGCGTACAATAGACTCTTCCTCATGCCATGAGCGCTTCCCGATTTACCCTGGCCAGTGGAAAACTTCCGTGGGGTCAGGCCGGTCACTCAGGATTAATCGGTTCAAAGAGTTGGATACCTGGTGCCAACATGAATTAGGAAAAATATTCCTTGATGGGGAGGTTGTTGATTCTAATGTAACAACTACCTATCCTCATCTCCTAGTCTCATCTCCCATCATCCCTACTCTGGCTCATTCTCTTTTAGTGAGTGCTTTCTCTAGGCGTATTGTGGTTCCTCATGTCTCACTGACCATATATGCGAGCTGATTTCCGGAGACGACTTCCTTGTGCATTGATTCAATGACCATCATTTGCACTCACCTCATTTGCATCTAATTTGATAGCAAGCTTCTCTACCACTTGAAACAACATTTTTTCTTAATCAACTTCTAATTGTTCTGTGATTTTAGTAACTAATTATTGCATTTCTACAAAATTCTTCCATCTGGAACGGGCTCTTCTCTTTTCTTTGCGCAAACTTCTTATCAACAACATCATCTTCTTGCTTATTTTCAGCAGTGTCTTCTTGTTTCCAGCTTTCATTATTAGTTGTTTCTCTTCCAAATTTGTTTCTTCTGTTTGCGTTGATCTATTTCTGTTCACTTCCCTTCCTCTTTGTTTTCTTCCAAGCAAGCAACTCCTTATGCTATTGGTATGTGCCTCTTGGTTTCTTCCTGCTTTTACTTGCTATCTGGTCATTGTAATTGTTTTTCCTCCAATTCTTACATTTTTTCCTTTTCCTCCAATTGTGTTGCTATGCTTGCATATTATGTGCCACATTGACCTTAAGACCCTCATCAAGTGTCTTCTTACCAGGGTTTAAAATCTCGACCCGTGCCGAGGTTTTGGTCCCAGATCGGAACGATACGGTTTTGGTATCGTATCGTGCCGTGCTAATATGATTTCGGTATTTTTTTAATTTATATATAATAATTATTAGATAAATATATTTTTTTAGTTATAATTTAAAATTAAGTTGTATATGATTTTATATAAGTTTTCTATTATTAAACAACTAGAAAAATAATTAAATATAGTTTTTATTAAAGAAAATTGATCTATCAATAACTCAAATTAAAATTGATACATCACAGTATATTACCTTAT